>JACXIT010000135.1:771978-912140 GCA_014737525.1 Bombus difficillimus | reverse complement strand
ACACACATTCACAAAATCCATGTAGAATTAAAGAAAAATTCAACAACCTGTAAGCAAATTACATAACATTTATTACAATTAGGCACAAATAACACGTAACAAAAGTATTCGAATGCTATATGTTCTAGCCAAAGCTAAATACATACATATAAAGAAATGATTTTCAGTATGATCCTAAAAGTACTTGAGAGTAAATACAAATGGAAATTTGACGTTTTTCTATATAATTGAGGATCACGAGTGAAAAGAAATCGATAACAAGTAAATCTAAAAGAATTGCTGTTAAATTACATACAGCGCTTAAAGGAAAATCGTATAAAGAAATTACGGCTCTTCTAAATAGAAATAAATCGACAATTTATTACATAATAAAAAAATACACCAGGAACAGAAATATTGCAAATGAGTCACGATTTAGGCGAAAGATGTTAACACCATGAACAGAAATGCACTGAAATTGCCATCAGTTGTTGCTACAGTTTTTGTTAAAAAAAGTACTTGTACATATATTATGCCAAAATATTTTTTGGAAAAACGATATCCATAGTAGAGTTTTATGAAAGCCATACGTTAGCAAGAAACATAAATTGTCGCTCGAATAATTTCATTATTGTATTTGCAATCATTTTGGACGTTCATAACTCACACTGCTGTGCATACGTACATATTTGATTGATGAATTATATTATTTCCTATCACGTCGCTCGAATAATTTCGTTGCTCGCTGAAATTATTAGACTGCGTAGTTTTACGCATTGATAGGAAATTTGAAAGCGCAAAATTGTACAAAATCCGCGTAATATGCAAAAATATATAAAATATCAAAAGTATACTGCTTTTTTTTATGTTCTATGTTTAATCATTTCCTACCGAGATCCTATTTTCATAATTATACTCTCAAAATTATGAATTTGCACAACAATCCGCAGTCTAGTAATTATAGTAATTGTGTAATATGCAATAATGTCGAAAAAAATTGAGACGTAGTAATCCGAAATTAAAGATGCAAGAGTATTTTTTCCGTTTTCTTAGAAAACAAGCAAACAGAGGTCATTTTGTTATGATTTTTTCGATTGTTGCAAGTAATATTTTAAGAATATACATATACCTAATAAATAATAAATACCTGTTGATTTATCGATCGTTTCCATGGTACAAAGGCACAGTAAGCGCAGCGTTAAATTTCTTAAACGTGAATTTTCTGCTTCATGGAAATTCGCGGCAAGATGTACGCGATGAGGTAACGATTAAACAAAGGTAAGTCGCAATAAAAGTTTGGAAGATCGATCCAACTATGCTGAAACGTTATTCGCGCTATAATAACGTTCCCCAACTTTGCCAACTTTTCCACTGGTGCAAACTCCTATCGATCGAATGAACGCGCCACGAAGCTCAGAACTTATTACTTTCCCTCGATTTTACAATTCTCATCGTTGTATTCAGGATTGATATTGTTCTTAGTGTATGATCTTACCGGCAACTTTTCCTTTATAAAGCGCTTAACAAGTTTCTTTCAAGTGCTCAAGCGACCGAGACAGTAGAAGATAAAATTTTATTGATAAGAAACGGGATCTCTTCAATTCGCGTTTCACTAGGAAAAATCTGAGATAATTGCTCATTTATGATAATCGGAATGATCAAATGCGTAAAGTGGTTCATTCATTCATTGTGAAATAATTATAATCGATAGTTCGATTATTAATTCTTTAGTGATATTGATGGACCATAGGTAACCATACTGATCTGGGTTAAGATTAAATAGATTTAGGTTATGTTACTTTATCTTAAGAGAAGATTATTTTTTATTAAAGAAAAAACATATTCTTATTCTCGTCATTTATTACTGTATTACACGTTGCGTTTCATAACTATGAAACTAACCTAAAATTATTAATTCTTATACACTTAGATACAAGGTACAAAATATATCACGACAATATTTGACTAAAAATCTGCGAAACCTGGCAGTTAGACTTATATACGTTATTGTTAAGATTCTATTTCATTATATTCTGAGTTCAATTTTTACTTAATGAAACATTCAATTACGCTAATTTTATGATTATGAAACGAGTTAGCTTTTTGCCATTAATATTGTATCAATGAATATATTCTATCCGTTTTTGAAATTGATATGATTTCATATCTGCTTTATGATGAGTTGTTATAATAAAGGCAACATATAAGAGATGAAGATTTTAAAGCGATTTTATAATTACAAGACGCTGTGTATTATGATATATTGTTGCAATATGTAGAAATTCGAATATCTCATGGAGTCTAACCCTAACATACTATTTCACATCTTTTCGAAAATTTTTTGTTATTGTTAAAAGATATAAAAAATTACCATTAATTTCAGAAATATGAAATATATTTATAAGCATATGAATTATCATGAAAACAACTACGCCTTAAAATAGATAACTAGAAAATACACGGTAGTTTTAATATTTAAGATAGCAATATAAAATATTGAAACAGTAGTAGTTAATAAAAATATAATATACTTGATCTAAGATTTTATTTTAATTCATTTTTGGAAAAGGAAGGACCAAAAAAGAGAAAGAAAAAGAAAGAAATGACAAACTCTTTCTTTATAATACAAGAATATGTATGTAAATATTCCTTGGCTTAAATATTTTTAATCGTAACAAGTGATGAATACATCTGGCGAAGGGAAGAAATGAACCTATCAAACATTTAAGAGTGATCTTTCCACGGGAATCTCACATTCAATTGAAACTTCTGCATGTATCGCACGGGTGCTTCGTAAGAATGGTGCATCTATGAATGAAGTATGTCTAAAGGAAGGAAAAGTCACTCTTCAAAAAATAAGACGTGTCTGAAGCGCGGAATAATATATTTATCAGCAACTGGTTTGATTGTAAATTTCAATACAGGAGTAGAGATATCTTCTTCTATCGAGGAATTTGAGATTCGCATTTTTTTCTTTTATGAAAATTATCGTTTTTGTACTATTACGTGTGTCTATACACGAATACAGATGCATTAAAGATTGTTGAGATATGTATAATTTTCTGTGCTAGACTAGGTTAAATGCGCAGTAGAAATACTTGTACGTTAGTATCAGTGTGTGAAAGTATGTGTGTGCGCGGCGTCTCGAAAACAGATGAATGTAAACAATTCAGTCGGTTAACAGTCGGGTATAGAAGAAAGTGCTGAGACGCGTGCAAATGAGTATCGATGAATATATTAGAAATCGTTCATTAAATAAATGTATAACTATTTCAATATTAATTAAAAGTGTAAATTTTCTGTTCCTGTAACATTATTTCGCCTTCAAAGATCCATAATTCTCAACAAAGATATCAAAATAGATCCGTGAAACTAATGAGTAATGACGGAGAAATTAATGCATATCTTTATCATTTTCTAGTAATAGAATATTCTATTATAGTTTTTATTTATTTACCGTATAGAGGTCTTCTATTATGATGTTTATTTATTTCTAATAAACTGAAAATTCGCAATTTCATATCTCTGAGTATACGATTTAAAAAAATACAGACTCGGTAGAAAATTATATTACCTACCAAATATTATGGAAAATACCATACTTTTGATATTTCATATATTTTTTCACATTATATGCATTCTATATAATATTTTTTATTTCCAAATTTCCTGTAAATGCATAAAAATGCTATTAATTACTATTATGTATTTGAAATCAGTTTAGGAAGGGGAATAATTAAAAATCATTATATTTCGGTTTAATGCATTTACATAGAATAAGTGTATTCAGATCTAACATTTGTAATAAATTTCGAACTAGAAGTGGAAGTGCTATTTTTCCAAATAACTTTCTTTGTAATTTTCATTTCATGAAAATTTTCAGCTTTATACAATTGACTTTGGTACAATTTTTAATAAAGTGGACATACCGGATTGCTAATATTTATTATAATACGAAATAACTAAAACATGAAATTTTATAAGAATTATAATATATATGAAGAATAAAATAACGCATATCAAAAATGAAATAACGCACCACTTGTCTGTAGGGACTGATGGCGCGCTTGTCACAACAGAACCAGACATGTCAACTTCGTTTAAAAAAAACTTTTTCTGTTTTTCCCCTTTTTTTTTTATTAAGGTTTAATGTCGCATCATCATCGTGGCTATTAGCGACTCAGTAGAGAGGGTGGTGAGGTGTAGAGTTTTACATTTAAATATTCTATTGGCTAACCCGCTTTCCTTGATGAATTTTAATAAATCGTGAATTTTTTCATCATCTAGATTTTCCTCGAGGAGTAGCTTCGATGGATGTTCCTCGCATAATTCTTTTAACGCGAGTGGGTGGCCTTTTTGAATTCGACTAATAAAACTAGTCATGCAGTAGTCGTCTTGTGTTCTTGAAAGAAGCTTTCGTCGATATCTATGGTGCGAAAAGATGCGTTGTCCTACCAATTTGTAGAGGTTTATATGTATCATAAAGGATGGTTGGTCGGTGAGGTTTAATGGACGAGATTGCTCGTTGTTGAAACCGTCGAATATATTTAAGATGATAAATTAGTATACAAATAATGTTCGCAAAGACGCTCGTACTAACCGATTCGCTAAGACAGTATATAAGTCGTAAAATAGGATCGCTAATGACTCGTTAATTAGATCGCTGATGATTCGTTGATAACTGGTTGATAACTGATCGACAACGTATTTAACATAATTAAAAGATGCATATTTAACATGTCTTCTAGGTTTATTTTGTTATAGCAGTCGATAATCGGTGAATTAATAGCTTCTTTGGCCTTTTGATCAACGTTTTCGTTGCCAGGGATTCCTATGTGGCTCGGGATTCATATAATTTTAATTTTATTGCCATGCAATATTATTCGTTGATGTGTTTCTAGGATTTATAGAATACTATCGTTATTTAGCGTGCTATTGTATACCGCCGTTATTGCATTTTTTGAGTTCATAAATATGGCATAAATCTGTTGGTAGGGTATAGTGTATGCGATTTGGGAGGCACGTTACATGGTCATTAGTTCGCCTCAATAGATTGAGGTTTCATTCTGTGGTTCATTCGGAAGTTTAATTCTAATTGTGGAGTGGGGGAGGGGATAACGATCGAATATCCAGTACCCGGATCAGACTTTCAGCCAGCTCTGTAATGTGTCTATCATCTTTGTAGTTGTGGAATATTACTATTAGGCCGTGGTAAGTTCCTGGTCTAGTGTTAGACTTGTGCTAGAGTGTTAGACTTATACCTATTTCGATTGGGGAATTTTCCAGGGTAGTATTCTCGGTAATCTTCTTGCTAATCTATTGGCATACTGGAAAGTTATTTTAGATTTAATTCATGTTCGCATTGATGTACTTTGTAGTGTAAAGATTGAGTTTTTGGATTAAATATATTTGATCACAGACTAATTTGTGGAGGTAGCTATGTATGAGAGATGGTTCGTTTACTTCTTGAAGAATAACAGCAATGGGGTTGCTTTTAAACGCTTCTATTATAATTCTTAAGGCTGTGTTGTGCATTGTGTCTAGTTTCTTCAGGATGGTTTTCTGTGCTGACGCATAGATTTATTGAGCCAAATTTGTATTTGAATGCTAATTAGCTCGTTAGTTCATTGTTGAGTGAAAGGGTGTATAGCCACCTTGGTAGGGGGATATTATGTTATTAGTTTTGAATGTTCATCAAAGCCTGTCATTTATCATTTTTTCCATTAGCTTACACAGGATATTCCTAAGCACTATTGGTTGATAACTGTTTGATTTCATAGGATCCTTTTCCCAGTTCGATGATTGAATCAATGTTAATTCGCCTCGGCATGTCTGGAAATAAATCATTTCAAGTCGTAACCCCGTATCATTGTTAGCAGTTTAATACCTTAATACCATTTAACACCACTTTGGGGCGTTTTTGCTATAAGTATGTTAGGGATGCTACTGGCACCGAATTTTTTTCTATTTCTTTACTTTATCTGTTAGTTCTCCTATTGTAAAGGTTCGTTAATTGAAGTAAGATCTTCTGTTCTAATCACTGTGGGTTGTTCCGTTGTAGAATTTATCTAGTTTTTTTTTCTGTAACTACTTCTTACATTGATTTCCTCTGAGCTCCAAAGCGTGTTATGGCTGTTGAAGTCTTCTGCTATAATAAATAGTTTCTTTGGTTTTCCAAAAATGCTATTTAGTTCAGTTTCATTTAGTTGATGACTGTTTGCTTTGTATCTGTTATAATTGTGTACGTTGGGTTGTAAGTCTATTTTAGTTAATATTAATTCCATGTTGGATGTTATTTGGATCTATTAGTCATGTATTGTGTTCTTGATTAATATAGCTATACTTCCGTTACGATTTAAGACTTACGATTGGCAGTGTGTTGTAATTTTTGAGTTTTATGGTTTGTTGTATCTTGAAATTGCTTTCTTAGAGCCATACAATGTCAGGATCATATTGATCTAGTAATAATTGTAGGTGAGGTAGTCGGGAAACGTAGTCGTTTAAAGTCCACTGTACGATTGTGTATGGTGTTACTTAAGTTCTTATGTGATCTTCTAAAGTTATGTCTTTAACGGATACAGGATATAGGTAGTTCTGTATATTCAAGATCTGAGTCGCAGTCTGTCGAGACTGGTATAAAATTAAAATTTCAGTCAACATTTCAATTAAAGCGGATTTGTCGTGGGTATAGTTTTGAGATACTTCTGTAGGGTCATCAATTCCAATTGCATTTTCAAAGAAACTAACTAGTTATGTCCAGTTTAACGGAAAGTTTCATTTCAGGTTGTTTACTATATTTTTTTGCGGTTTCAATCGAGGTCAGTGGTTTGGATTGAGTTCAGTGATATTTTTCTGCGTTAAGTCGCCTGTTTCGTTTCTTATATGTTTGTGTAGTTGTTTACTTTGATTGGATTAGTTTTGAATGGTATTGGAATTGGTGGAGCAATTTATTTTCGGATCTGCGGAGTTTAGTGTGCATGTACAGTGCGTTCTTTTGGTAACTAAGTTTGGATCACTGATCTGTTTCATGATTTCTAATTGGGATTCCAAAATGGGAGGCGGGGGACTACTTTCGGGTTTCGTGGGAATAGGTTATTGACTTTGTTTGTTTCTTTTGCTTCTGCGATGATACTGGTGACATGTGAGACTTTTCTGTTGATGTTACATTCTTCTGTCCTTTCTTTTTACATATGATGCATCGAGGTTCTTTGTAGGCGTGAATATGCGGTACTAGTGTTGTCGTAGATTATCTTGAGGAATCTTAAAACCTTTGATACGTCTTCTGGGCTTACGCACAGCCTTCTAAAAATCAAGACATGGCCGATTTTCGATTGCTGCTCTTAGATAGATTAATTTAAAATTCATTTCAATGTTGTTTTCGGTAAAAAATTTGTCTACGTGATTATTGGGAATGCATAGGACTATGTTAGATAATATTATTCATTTAGACAGGGAGATGCATGACCTTATTACGGTACTGATATTCGTAATCGTGATCGAGCTACGATTTGACGGGAGTTGATGGGATGTCTGTTTACTATCAACGTATACGCAAATGCGGTCGTTAGAGATTCGGGAAATAAAGCAGATAACCTGCCACCCCATTAGTCTACCGATGGTAATGGCATAGTCCTTCGACACTGTCAGATAAGATGGTTGCTTCTTTTCTTGGTTGCGTGACTGTGTGTTACTCATTCCTACTGTGCGTAGGAGAGTGCTAGACTAAACTTTTCTACGTTGCTGATGGCATTAGCCTTCTATTAAACCATACTGATCAAATACTGAATTCTAAAACAATGTTACAAATGTCTACTTTCTCAAAAAATTCTTTAGCCATATATGCATATATATGCCTCTTATGACTTTTCATTTCCCACTGTACACCATTGCAATTCTCATTAAATTTAACAGAATTGAATACAATACGTTACAATAGAACAAGTTAATGCTGAACCTGCTATTCAAACTATGATCGACTGTAATTTCGTAATACGTACAATTATTCTTACATCGAATATATTAATATATCATTTGTTCTTGTTCAAAATTTATTCTATGTATCAAAGAAGGAACAGTGGAGATCATAATACATAAACCATTGTAACTGAACTAACAAGAAAAGCTGATCAGGATAATTATCTCTCGAACCTCTATTATCAGAACTGCTCGTTTATCCGAATTGCCTTGTCCTACTGTAGAGATTCTACTGCATTAATATCTATCTATTATCAGAACACAGAGCTATTATAAGGACACGGAGTATTGATGAATACGTTGATAAGTATTGTAAGTTCGAATTCCAATACAAACGATACAAACTCGTGCAAACAGTACAAGTGACATTCATGTAAACTGCAAAATATATCAATGATAGTTACAAGCTGGGCTAGTTGTCACCATAAATTATCCGAACAAGCCACGAGTAAATGTCAATAATTCAGGACATGGATCTACAATTTATTGAAGATCAACTGATACGTAACTATTTGTAGTTAAAATTACGACATAGAGACATTCGTTTTGGAAGATCGATACGAGCTTCTAGATAGGAAAATACTATACTCGTGAATTCATCTAAATATATTATCAAAAGTTTTATGTTTACTTTTGTTGCTATAATATAGAATTTAAAAATACGTTTATTACAGTTTGCAACGCTATGAATATAGGATAATTCCAAAATTTTTATTTTAAATAACAACTAAAAAGTAAATTAAGTTGAATTTAGTACACGAGTCACTCCTTTGCCTTTATGTGGCACAAAGATTATTTTAATGAGAAAAAGAATATCTTTAACAATAATAAACATTAACGAAGTATTGTTAGAAAATCGTCTAAAATGACTCTATTTACAAGTTAAACGAAACATGCAAATTGTCGTGTTTATTACAGGATGAATGTAAATTATGTAGGAAGCTCTTTCCATCTTGGATTTTGACGATTTTTTAATATGTTGTGGATCAACATTTTGAGCAATCTTTTGCATTGCATGTTATCGCTGAACTCTTTTAATTTTCGAAATGTTTGCAAAAAACTGTTGGTATCGCTATAGTAAATTCTGCCTATAAGTGTGCATTTATGATAGCGTATATATGTTAGTAATGGTTGCCGGTCGCCTCACGTGGGCCGAATAAAATGGCACCTAACTCAAGCCTATATGAGCTATAAAAAGATAAGAATTACGTTTGGGTTAGGTGTCATTTTATCCGGTCCTTGTGAGGCCGCTGCTAGCCAATACTAACGCATACTCTCATACAGACGCACAATTATAGGCAGAATTCACTGTGTGATACCGGCAAGTCTTACAAATATCTCTTAAACTAAGACCGAGCGGTGGTTATATGCATAGGAAAATGTTGCTCAAAATCATGTACCTGACAACATATTTTAAATAATTACTGAATGAATATGTACATTAAAATAATTGAGTGACATTATGGATACCTTAAAGATCCAGAAATGTATAGAATATATATAAATTATGTGCTATAATATAAAAAATATCCAAGAAAATATTCGTTATAATATTTAGAGAATGAAAATGAATTTTTTTTTTAATTCCCATTTCTTTAATCATGTTTATAAAAATATGACTTTGCATAAAAATCTGCGCTCTACTTATAATGAAAGTAAATTCTTATACATACGTAAGTATAGGATCACAAATATTCAATAACTATTTTAAGCTAATTCGTGACATTCCTTATTTCTCTCTGTATCCTTCATACGTATCGTTGAACCTAGTTTATTTGCCTTCGATAAAACTTGTTTTAAATTTTATTGCGTTATGTATTCCATACAAAACTATAAAAATATGTACTACTATTAATCACTAGTAAATTATGCATTTTTACGCAAAACCACATTTTTGATAATATGGCTAAAGAAGTGAAATTTAACTAAATATTTGTTTCATTCATTAAATATTATTATAAGGAGTACTTTAATTTCTCGTAAATGCAAAAATGTCCGAAGTCTAATATGTAGTTACAAAAAAGAACAAGCTTACCTTTACGACTTAGAAAATTCTTCGCTTCTAAAAGTATTGAAGGTGAGAACAAAATCTGTGAAAATAGTGACGAGCTCTGAGGCTAACGACAATTATTCAATTTGGAACCACTAAGATTTCATTGGATCTTAGTCATTTTAACTGATTGAACACCGAGTTCCATTCACCGATTGGTCATGATTAGAACGACTAATGGAAGAAGAAACCGTGTGTCCGATTTTGCAGTGAGAAGCATTCTACGACAATGACCCTGTAACGCAAGATTGCACCTAGAAGCATCTTGATGGAGTAAGAGCTAGATTGAATTACTTTCTGGGTAGTTGTTCATTGTGACTAGTGCAGCTACCAATTTAGTTCAGGAAATTAACGAATTTTCGTGCATTTTTCTGCCCTAGTCGGTGATGAAAGTCTACAAAACTTTGGACCAGATGTCCATGTCTATATAATGACGAGGTTGTAATTGTTATTATAAAGTTGAAATAAATTTGAGAAGAGTTTCTTTAAGTCATTATTATTTTTATTATATTATATGTTATTACTATTATATAGACGAGTTTTATTATATTTTATTGATTTGTTAAGTTTGACGAATTATTTTATAATTTCTTGCAAAATTAGTTTTTTTCAATATTTCCTTTTTATTTTGTGGTTGAATTCGTAGCAATATTATGTTAGATCTTTTAGTAATACTATTAGATTTCAAATTTTCTAATTTACTTTATAATTTTTGTGAATTTCTTTGTATATTAAAGAAATTTTTATATTTCTTTATCGTTTTTGATATTTTGCTTCCGTTACTTAGACAATATTCCTACGCAACTATATTTTGAAATATTTTGTTTTCGTTCTCTGTCTAGGTCCGTCAAGATAATGTGTTGAATTTCTATAACTTTCATTTGAACTCCAAATGTATGAAACGATGAAAATGTAATATATTAATAAAAAAAAAAGTTAAAAGAACGGAATAGCTGTGAACATATTACAATTTCCAATTTAGATTTTGGTTAGGAGAATTAAAAAATTGTAATTTTAACTTAAAATTTTTTCTTGGCAAGTTGATATTGAAATAAAATATGCAGAACTCCTAACTTCTTACTTCTCTCTAAAATTTGTCGGAAAAATCAACACTTGTACCTAGAATTTTATTCACAAAGACGCCTTTTGAACAAAAACTTACAAAATATACATATATATTCTAAAAATGCTTTCCCTTTTCACAGAAATATATAGAAGTGAGAGGAGATAAAAATAAAAGACCTACGCCATTCTACTTTGAAAACAATTGTTATTAAATTAATCTTAAGACACCCACGTTCAACGAAAACGTTACAGCCATGCAAATTTTCAAATTATTCGTCGGATATAAATTCTTCTAAATATCATCCTTTTCTTCATGGAAGCGATTCTTTAATGCAAACATAGTTACATCAACTCCATTACCGTGAATGTTTCTTTTCCCTAACCGTCTGTTCCCCTTCTTTTCTCCTTCTCCCTTTTGTTCCTTTGGTTTTAAAAAATCGTTAAACGCGATTCCAAAGTTTCATGCATAAATCGCGATAAGAATCGTGATTCGTTCCACTTTCCCAGTGAAACTAAACCTACGTAAACGCAGCCCTTTATGAGATTGTCTTCCTCGAAGGCATAATATTTTATTGTTATTGCCTCTTTCGAGGGTTCTAAACGGAACGGTCCGTCGTTTTTTATTACATTATCATGGCCGTTCCCTCGGGCACCAAAGATAACGGTAATTATTCGTGAATTACCTACGCTAGCACTATTCTTTTAATCCATTTTCTCGTTAACCCCCTGCAACAAATCGCGAGTTTTCATTAAAGCATGCAAGATTGTAACAGCTACGATATCATCGTCGTGCCCTTGCTAGTTCGTTTCTAAAAATCTTTTTTCTCCTTTTGTGCTGTTTTTGGTATTTGTTTTCTTTCTTACCTTGTGTTGCTCAGATCTATCTATAGTTTCTTCACGAAAGTACTTGCACGCTTGTCGACATTTTTTACGAACATATTTGGTGTGTTATACGAAACGTTTTGAGATTTCATTAGCACTGCAATGATACTCAACTATTACGATTACATTAGTAAAATTTTAAGCGATTCTGAAAATGTATAAAAAAGTTACAAGTTATTTAGTGCAAGTATATATGCATTTTGCAGAGATAACAAAGGCATTTAAACAGACAATTATCCACGATTTTAATGAATCATAGTGTTCAGCGAGTATATCTTTGACACTTATTACAAGCTTAAGGTGACTATTCATACTGTACATCAATTGATCACATAAGTTTGCAGTAAATATCTTGCAGTTTCTAAACGTATTTTCAGATGTGTTGAAGTCAATTTTATTTGTGTAATTCATACATTTTTTCTTTGCAAATCATTGAAAGAATTGAATTAGGAGACTGGTGTAACGTTAGAAAGGATTTTAACTTCCATAGATGGAATCACAAGCAAACTTTAATGGGTTAATTTATTTGTCTGAAAACGGTAAGAAAGAAAAGAAACAACTCTAATCGTGTAGAAGAGGAGCGTAGATTGATGAAGTGAATTTGGTGAAACAATACCATGGTGCTTGGAATCGAATCATCGAACGATTCGTTGGGAAGCAGTTAACGCGGAAAATCAATTCGCAGGCGAAACAATCGGTGTTCGCCCTGAATTGCTCTGAATATCGATTTCTAGCGAATCGACCACGTCGTACACGCAACTCTTGAAGCACGATTTAAAAGTGTAATTTCGGGGTGTTGCTTCGAGGAAATTGAAGGATATCTTCGAATGTATGAATCATTGTGTTCTGAAAAACACTCGAAAATTTAACGACGATTTCTACTTTGTAACTTATAACTGTATGATCATGTAACCTTCACCTTGTAGTTAGAAAAAAATTTGCAACAGAAGATCTATATATAGTATATTTTGGTTAAAAGGATTATGCTACAATTTGGCTAAAAATACTAATCTCACAGAATTGCCATTAAAATTTTTACATCATACAATCTGTATCTTTTAGATATAGATATTTATATATGTCTTTAATATATTTATTGAATAAATAAATGCACTCATCTAAAAATTATTTATGAATTACTTCCAAAAGTAGCTTATCGATAATAATAATAATTTATTACGATTATTGCGATTATTCTCTTAAATAGATTGATAGAGTATTCGCAAAGACAGATATCGCATTGTAGTAAAATTTTTTATTAAATACATATCTCTGTTACGTGGTTATGTCTACTTTAAATTCACACACTGAACTAGCAACTTCTAAATATTTGAACGTTATCAGTCGCAAGGATTCCGTAAATAGGCGATTGACTGAATGAGTATATATACAAGATGGGCTATAAGAACGTTTTATAAAAAGTACTACCTTGACCTTCTGTAGTTATTATAGGAACTCCTATCCAATGAAAAATCAAAGTAGCCTTCACGAACAGTTGTAAACATTGGAACATGTTTTATTGAAAGAGTTGATGAAATGACTGAGAAGGTGCATTACAATAAAGAAATATTCGTTTGTCTTATAGTATTTACTATAGGTAAATAGATTGAAAGTAATATTTAAAGTACAAATATAGGATTTTATGTAGAAGGAAAATCTTCAATCATGAATTCGTTAATTATGTTTTTTTCAATGCGTAATTTTCAATGAGGACAAAATTGTATAGTTCAATGAGATAATTTTCACGACAGTTTAGTTTAATTTAAATTTATTGATCATAATTATCGTTGACTGAAATTTAGTTTTAGATCGAAATAAAGGACATTGAAATTCATTCCAGTATACACTGTAAATAATTAATAATATATTACAATTGTCATGATTAAATGATATGTTAGTTACAATTATCTAAGAAGCGAATAGTTATAAAAACAAAAGTTTTTAAACCATTTTTCATTCTGTACATATTCACGTTATAAGATGTTTAAAATGAAACTTATTTTTCTAAATAATTTTCTGATTATTACAGTTAAATATTTAGTAATATTTGGTTTATATTCAAAAAGTATATGAACTCTTTTATAATTACATTAAATTTCTTAAAAGCATTTTGCACTATATATATAACGGTAGTGTATTTCAACAGTGCAACTAGATGATTAGAATAAAAGACACTAGACTCACTTTACTAGAAGATTATTATCATGATTGTTAGGATTAAAAAATATGTTGATTGTAATTCTTCAACAAGCGTTCGTTAAGCATCAAGTATGAAGAATTAATATGTCAAAAGGCTCATACTGGGAAAAATTTCATTCCAATCAAATTAATATTATAAAAAAAATTAATTTATGATGATGATTTTCTAATATTATTCAAAAACCTTTAAGATATGGATGACTTTAATTGTCTGAAGAAATGTGAAAAGTCCAACTGAATGAGAAAGAAAGAAGTTTGAATATAATGTAATCAAGAAATTCTCTTGTTGAGAAATTTCTACAGACGTGGAATGTAAAATAAAGTAGAACTTTAATTATTCAAATTAATTATACTATACGCTGTTTCAATAATCGAATAATTTTCTGAATTATTTTATAAATGTCGAAGCTAAACAAAAAATGGTTAAATCGAAATATAATAATTTTTGCAGGCTCTATTTTTCTTTTCTAACAATTCTTACAGCAGGCAATCCCTATTTTCGTTGATCGATGTTCCAATAATCAATTCTCTGATATCATTGAAATTCTACTGTAACTGTAATTCAGATTTTAGGAATTGTAGTTCGATAAATGTGTATGTATAGCTTGCGATTAAATTGCTACCTTTGTAGAATACGATAAAGTGCAGTAATGAAATAAAGTTCGAAATAGAAATGACCCGGAAGACATGTGGGGAAATAGCTTTCTTGGAGCTGAACGCAGTGTAGTCTCGCGACTTCCTCGTTTTTTCCCCTTTCGTTCGCAATGAAATTCTCCCGGCGAACGGTATTAAATTTTTTTCTACTTCAAGGACACATATTTCACCAACGAGACGACAATAATAAGGCTGGAAATTCCACTGCGTTATGGTCGGACGCTTTCATTGATTGGCGTTGTTTTTTGCCCCTGAGAAGTCATACGCGTCAAAACGAAAAATTGTGGACACTTTTCAATTGACGAGTGGTATCAATTGATTTGGGAAACTCACTCCTTAAAAGTACTGGTAAATTAACCGAGTATTACTGCCAACCATTTTTGGTATGATTTTTTGAATCATAAATAGACCCAATCGGTCTTCGTATATAGCATTGAAAATTTTATTCAACATTTTATAGTCTCAATAAACTAGCTCAACAGACTAGATAAAGAGTATTTAAATATTTTATTTTATTTAGAAGTGTAGCATTTATTATTAATACAAAGCAAAATAATGTATTAATTTGTTAGTAACGCAAAATTAGTTAAATATTGTATCACTAGTACAATATTTTAGGTTTTGGTTCTTACTTATTTTTAACAATGTATTTTTTGAGAAGCATATCTTTTGACAGATCTGTAAAATTGTCTTCGCTTTAACATTAGAACTTGTAATTATTTGTGCTTTAAGAGTAAAATTTCATAAAGAATACTCTAAAGTTTAGAAAAGTGAAAGTAAAAATAGTCAATGTATAATGATAGAATACCAATAAAAAAATATCGATGTAGCATATTCTGATCTAAATTTATTGAAAAATTTTGACGTAAAATTAAGACGAAGACTCTACATAAAATTTGAATCTAATTTATGGAATCATTCACAGTATTCGCCAAACTAAATAACAAAGAAGTCAAATCTTAAGATTGGTTGAAACAGTTATCAAAAGAATCAATGAATACAGATGTGGAAGAAATTTAATAATACATAATTAATGGGTTTATTATGGTAATATGTGTTGAATTTTTGGGTTCTTTAGGCTAGAAATTCAAATAAAACAGCAGTTCTAAATGATATTAATAATTTCTTAATGATCCACTGTCATCTAATTTTTTTTTTTTTTTTTTTTTATGAAATTGAACACTTTCTAACATATATCTAACAAATTTTCGAGCTTCTAACTATTCATGAAAATCTTTCAAATTCTGCGTGCTTTAAGCCTATCATGAAACAATGCTAATAACACCCCTACTATTATTCTCATTAAAACTGTTATTATTCCCTAATAACAACTACAGATTGACTAACAAATGGGAGCTTATTTAAAATCTCGTTAAGATATCCCATTAAGAATGCTGAAGGACCCTGTCGATGAATTCCGAAGGAGAAATAAACCTCGGTGGAGGTCGACTCGTCAAAGGACGCGGACTCGATGCTACGATGGAAAAATCGATTAACAGCGATGACAGGCTCATAACACGCGAGTAATCCGCTCGCGCGATGTTTACACGCGATCCGTCCATCGGAAGGACGCATTTGCATGTGAACGCGCAGAAAATCCGAGCTTCCGACTTGATTTCAAAGGCATTACAACGACCGTTGCAGCTCCTGAACACCTGTTGTGATTCCCCCAGACTCCCGCGATAATTTTGTCCTCGCAAGAAGTTTCAATGTTTGCTAATGCATTTCGATCTTTGTTATCTACAATTCCGAAACGTTCAATCTGCAACGAGCTCTACATGTTTTCGAGCTGTTCTTTCTTGTCTAATGTTTGACGAGTTTGAACATCTTTTTTACGTTTTCTAAATTTATACAATACAGATGTGAATTACCAGGCTGATTCTATACATGCGAAAGTATCAGCACACGAGGTAACCTACCCAGTTGCTGAAACTGAAACACTAGAAGATGAAAAATAATTTTGTTAGGCAAAATTGAAAGGTATCGAATGGTGTATGATCTAGCATAGGTGCTTACTCAAAAAGCGGTTGCGTTTTGAATATTTTAAAATCACCTCTATTTTTTCAGACAGAGTCATACACTTTTTTGCACATCAATCGATACGTTTCTCAATACAAAAATATTAGGGTATTTCTACCTGAAAATGTTTATTTTTAGTTTAAAAGATTTTAGTTTAAAGTCATGTTGTACGTATATGCTATACAATCCAATAATTTAATCCTCTAACAAAAATTTAATTTCGAATTTTTCTCGTATCTAGGTAATAAGTATAATAAACTAATTTATAACGGAACACAACAGTAAAAATCAGTTTTATAAGACGTATAGATATTTTAGTATACGAAGTTGTAGGTTGTATTCACAAAAATGAAGAACTACAATAAGTGATTAAACTAAACAAATTACAGTACTTACATACAAGGTGAATCAATAAAAAATAATATCTAGAATAACCCGTTATCTATTGGTTTTATCGAAAAACGTCTTAGATAAAGTATGTTGCAATTCAAACGTCTCATCGGAAGAATGTAATTTTATTTTTTAAGATATCAGTGATTTTGAGTTTTTTAAATGGCATCGCTGTTATTATCAGTCGATGCAGCTGGATATTTTCTATAAAAATGTATTAATTTATTTACACTAAAAAAAACCAGTAGTTTGGCAGATACTTTATCTTTAATTTATCAAATATAACGCACGTAAAACAAAGATAATATAAGCACAAGAATACCGCTTTACGTCTTTCCTTGTCTCTTGTACATTAAATTTTGACAAATTAAAATTAAAATATCTTCTAAACTAATAGTTTTTCGGTATAAATAGGTTAATACTCTTTTGTAGCAAATGTCCAGTTGGATCGATTAACAATAAATTCGAATTTGAAAAATGCCAGCTCACTTTGATATCGTAGAAAATACAAGATATTAGAAAATGAATTTATATTCTTCCAATGGGTCCCTTGAAATGCAATATAATTCATTTAATACATTTTTCGATAAAGCCAATATGTAACGAGTTATTTTAGACAGATATTTTAGATACTTCTTATTGACTCACCCTGTATGTGCGATAGATGTTTAAAAACGTTAAAAAGCTCTTTTAGGATATCTGGCCAAATGGAAGAAATTCTTACTGATATTTGCTGTATTTGTTTTAATTTTGTATAAGACCAACCGCAAAAGTGACTCCAAATTCTTGACCAGCAATGTACATTTAAATAACGAGAAATAAGTTTTAGCGAAATCATCTTTTTAAAAGTATATGTTTTTTTCATTTTCCATCAGTATACACGCTCAAAAGTCCTTTACTGTACGAAATCTCTTAAAGCAACATCACTCATCGTTGCTATCAGAAGTCGCCAATACCATCGAATTTTTTCGTTAAACAAACTATCGATCCAGAAACGAATTCTTTCTAGTCGTTGCCACATTTAAAGAGTCTCTTTGTAGCGATTCAAATCTCAACTACGATTCGTTAGTAATCGATCGATTAATACGAAAGACCGACACATTGGGAAAACGTTGGGTTTTGAACGATCGTTAAGCTTGCTTTCATAGCGAACGATGCGACAGCGTGACGTCGAGCGCGTGCAAAAGTGGTTTTTGCTTCAAAGCTTCAAAGCGCGAATGCAAACACACGTATGATGGTTTCGTTGGAAATTTTGTATAACTAACGTTGCAGAGCAAACGTCTTCATTTGGATTTCTAGAATTTTCTCTTAGTGCTTGTTTCCATGATTTTACAGAACAGTGGTGACAACTACGTTACAGATATTAATTAGACAGCTTATTTGTAATAAAATGACACCCACGATTTATTAGATACCGTAGAACGGTAGAGTAATATTATTATTGTATTATATTATAGTGCATATGCTCTTTAGTGCCATCTTTATTTACATTAATCTTTATTCTAATTTGATTAAATTATTATAATTATCATATTTTCAATATTAATTTTATTACAATTGTAAATACCTCAAAGTCTTAATTATTCGTTCGACAAATATTTAATAATAACCAGAAAACGATAAAACAAATATTAGATACATACAGGAAACATTCGATAATTGCACGAAAATCGGGGCTCAAATGTTACAATTATGGAGATATAGAAACGATTCTATACCTCGAAACTGAGATCTTAGACGTGCCGAACTTAGAAAAGGACAACGCGGGTGAAAGAGAAAAAGAGAGAGTCGAAGCGTTCAGCAAACATTGAAGGCTCACGCGAAGCTGATATCTTTAACTCAAAGATCAAAATTTTTTATTTTTGATTTCTAATCAATAAAGACTTTACCGAGATGTTCGTTACATTTTTCTGAGTAAAATGATACCAAACACGATATAATTTGGAACATATTTGCTTACCTAATAAATGATAACTAAATACGTATCAATAAGTAAATATAATGAAAATTATATCGTGTTTGGACTCATTTTAATCGGAAAAATTATACAAATGCATCAATAGAAGTTTAATTTAAATAAAGACAAAAATAAAAATGCTTTATTTTTAAATTAATATCTACATACGTATTTTCTTAGCGATACCTGACATTGGATCATGTTACACAACTCGATCGAGGCGGACCGACAAGTTTCGCGGTACGTCAGGGAAACCTCTCTCTGTGGTAGGGATAACAATTATGCAAAAAAAGCAGCTCTTTTTGTGCAATTATCTAATGTTTCTGTAAACGTATTCCTCTTATAATTTAAGTTTCTATACAAATTACACAAACGAAACTTCATTTAAAAGCATCGCCAAAACCACTACTTTGTTACTTGTACAAATTTGAAAATTTATTAACACAATCTCTTTCCATTCACAACCCTCAATCTTCACACAAGTATCATCATATTATTTTTCTTCTCTAAAAACAAAATTAGTGTCTTTGCGTTAGATCAAAGACAAAAAATAAAACATTAATTCTTGGTATTTAATCAAGCAAACAAAGCAAACAAATTAAATGAACTGTTACAATCGGAAAATAAATGAAATACAAGTCAAACCAATTTTTATAATTCAAAAAGCGGTTACTACAAGTCCGTGACGTTTGCTGTTTCCACGGACAATGGATCCATTTTAGAAACGAAGTGGTAATTACTTTAGGCATCACGCAAGTCAGATCCATTATCGTCCGCAGGAGATGCAGACAAATCAAGTTAGTCGACAAAGGGGCACGGATAAGAATATAATCACGCTGTTGAAGGTCTCTGACCTTGCCTATTTCTACGTATATTCGCCACACAGAAGGAAAATTCAATTCTGAAGATCAAAACTTGTCTGACTGCTCAAATGACCACGAAATCTATCGGTATTCACCGTGACGAACTTCTGTATGTTACGTTAAGCTTTCTTGATTAGAGTTACTTGTAACAAG
Source organism: Bombus difficillimus (assembly GCA_014737525.1). NCBI lineage: Eukaryota > Metazoa > Arthropoda > Insecta > Hymenoptera > Apidae > Bombus > Bombus difficillimus. Next base: position 891,955 of record JACXIT010000135.1, on the reverse strand, counting down.
TTCTGTGACAAGCACAGAGTCTGAGTTTAGTAAGTTAATTTAGAATTTGAAGGTACCACTGTTTCTTGGTAATTTCAGAAATTTGCGTTATATGTGTTTTATATAAATGTTGAATATAAAAGTAATTAAATAATTATTAAAACTGTAAACAAATTTTTTGAGTTGCAGTTCTTTGTTAAGTTTTTTGTGCGATATGAAAAAGTTTTTAATTCTCTGATGATGAGAAAATATTTGATATGCGAGAAATACGTAGATCTATAAATGGAGAGAGAAATATCAATATTTAAAAATATGATTAATACAGTTATTATTAATGTATTAATATATTATATTATTATTATTATATTCATTATAAAGTACGTAATATCATCTTTATATACTATTCGAAGTATTATAATTTGCATTGCATTAACATTGTAAATTCACTATAATAATACCATGGAAACTAAAGTTTTCAACTTCTGGGATCATGCAACAGTTACAACAATATGAACATAAATTTCATTATACTCATTATATTTGGGAAATTTTCATTTCTAACCAATTTTGAAACGAATAATTTTCACTGCGTGACTTGAAGCAACCAATCCGCATATTTACGTAGAACAGAAATATTTGTATGTATGTCTGGGTTCGAAAAATTCAAATATCTCAATGAAAATATTTTCCAACAATCAAACAAGCAGAAAAGTCTGGCATATTGTGTAGACATTCTAACATCTCTGCTTGGCAATGATAGTAACCTAACATAAAAGATGTAAGTTTTAGAAGAGTGGCTTTTTAAAATTTACACAGAAATCTTCGTAAGTTATTTCAACGACATTATAAGGTTGATTTTTCGCGCGTATTCGAAATAAGTGATAGCTTTGTCCTCTGATGAAAAAATTATTTACGCGATAAAAAAAAATAGAAACGTAACTTCTATTGAATAAAATCCAGTTTGAAATTTTTTGATTCGTGCCACTGTCAATTCCAAACAGAAAAACATAATCTCCTGTTTAAAAAAGTTCCTATTTTCTTCTCCGATACACAACAAACATCGAAGTCGATAATATACAAAATGTCAGCAAACTGCACTCGTTCGAAACAGCGTTTCCGATGAAAAGAAAACCGAACTTCGAACTTAATCATTCCCGTACCTACTTGTATACTGGAAATTTTCAGTTCACAATAACTTTTAAAATGAATAACTTTCAGCTCATCGCACATAAAGTTGATCTATTAGCCAATTTATTTACAAAATTTTTGACAAAAACGTCAAATTTACAAGTTATAATAATTCGGGAAAGATAATAAGACAATGTAATCATCTTAACAGTTTTCCTTAACGCTATTAAGATCCTTGAATTTTTATTAATATTTAATTAATTTATTTAATGTAAACAGAATGATAAATCATGTAGGATTTTTGCTGTTGTGACACATTAAACGTATACGTTCATATTAAAAGCTATTTTCTAGGCCTGGTATCTTGTTTCTCAAGTGAGTAAATGATCTTTTTCTATTACGTATATCCAATTTATTAGGTGTAATTACCAGTTTCAGTTTTGCAATTTTCTTTGTATATTGTATATATTATAACGTGAATGTTCTTTGTGTTCCCATGTGTTTGTCATCCACTACCGACTTATCAGTCGTGGACTGGTACAGACTAAATTTTTTTTATTTGTAAATTAAATCTGTTTACCGACAATTGCAATTAAATTAGGAGATATTCATTTAATCTTTCTTTTACCCTTTTCTGTAGAAAAATGTCTGAAATTCCAAAGCAAAGAGAAGGAAAATGGACAGAGAACATAAATGCAACTTAAAAGCCACCCTAAAAAATAAAATAACCAAAGGCTTTCAACGTTCCAAAAATCAACTATGTGAAGACTACGTACGCGTTGAATACACAAATCAAGAAAATATTAATTATTCTACTTGTAATATAATGTAAAAATAAAATTCGACTAAAAATGTGTATTCTAACATTTAAATGTTCTTTTTATAACATTATTGATTATTTAGACTGAAAAGTTTACTAATTAAATATCTGCCGATACTGGACGACAATTTTTCGTTTTCTACAAATTACAACATTTTTACTCTTACAAATTACTATTTGTACTATAAACGAATTAAAAAAAGTTTAATTTTTAACGACTCTGGTTTAAGCTATAACAAAAAGACTTAGATTGGTCGATACTGCACAATTCGCCCCTATACCGATAATTCTTCCATATTTTGCTCAAACTTGAGATATTTTGTAATATTAGAAGAATTCAATTGAACCGAAAATAATCGGAAGAACGCAACAGATTTAAGAAAGTTCAAATCTCTTGTTCCGTATAATGTAGAAATTGACAACGTAAAGATTATGAACTTAAAGTGAACTTAAAGATCTCTATTTAAACTACCATTTATGTGTAACATTTTTGACTAAGATCGTTAAATACTGGCAATCGATTGGTAGACAAATAAACCATTCGAATTAAACTTGCTATAATCGGATAAATTTCGATACATACGTCTTCGAATCCGCGTATCGGGAATTTATTTTCCCTGATTATCGTTCGTAGTCAAGTTTCTTGCCAACTTCCCTTCGAGCTATTATTCATAGCCTATGCCGATGTTTCATTAAATAAACACTGATCTACAAGCAGAATGCTATTTAAAATTGAACCGTCGACCACGAAATAGTAAGTTAATGCCGAAGTTTAAAGAGCGCAGCGACGTGTGCTAAAGAGGCGCTAACACCGCCACGACCGACTGCTCGTTTTATTATGACCTATGACTATTCGATTGGCTATTATTCACTTGAGAGAAATACTAACTCTCTTCTATGTATATACGGCACTTGAATCGAAACTATGCGACGCGACGTTGCGTTTTGACGCTTCGAAGACGATACCTTCGATCCTGGCTTGTCCCGGAGATTGAAATTTTGATGCTGAGTGGATAATAGAATGGAAAATGGGAAATCGAAGAATAACCGAAGATAGTCTGTATTGAAATATTTCGAGAACAAAATCACGTAATTTTGCAACTCTAGAGTGCATACCGGTGTCATTTAGTAACATACCTAGAGTGGCTCATAAAAATATTCGAACGCTGTCGAAAACTTGTTATGTATCTATACAGAGTATCCCACAGATACATTTAATACACAAACTTTGCCAGTGTGTTTTATAGGTAAAATTAAAAATAAAATGTCATGTAGCAAAAAGTCGATAAATGCTTCATAGAAAGAAACAAGATACATAATGTTCATGATACGTGTTGATAAAAGATACACGTGTTTAATATTTCTGTGCATAATTCTATGGAATTATACAACGATGAATGTACGCTGTAAAGAAATAAGACATAATCGCTATGAAATTTTGTTGAAAATGACGAACGTGAGTTCGTGCTCGTCTCCACATGCAGATGCGCTGGTTACAATAAATAGTAACTAAAAAATAGTTCTAGATATAATCGATAGATCTAATCGATAGGTTTAAGATATTCTTTTTTTTTATCCCTAGTCCATGTAAGAAAGTGCAATAAAGGTTATTCTGCTCAGAACGGTGTGATAGATTTATCCGAAGAATAAACTAATAGCTATTGTGATTCTATCTCTAAATATAGAAATAACAACAAATTTGATATAAATCTTGCGTTGATAAAGCCAAACGACACTTCAAAATGCACGCATAAGTACAATATATATAGTGTTACGTTTCATGTTTTTATTATAACTTTTTAATAAAATATGTATGGACTTTTTGTTATATATCATTTGAGTCTTATTTTTATTTATAGAATACACTGGCAAAGTGTACTTGAATATTATTAAAAAAACTTGAATATTATATAAAACTTTTGAAACTCTATTAACACTATCACAAAATATGGCTATTATAACTATATCGATAAAATTTGAAACGAATTTAAAAACATATATGGAAGTTATTTATTAGATATTATACAGTTCACAGAGATCAGCAAAGTATTTGAACAGTCAACTATTCACTATATTATTTACCATATATATTCACTACATATTAAGCCGCAGTATATAGTGAAATTATATTTAGAATTAATTGTATATTTAAGACTACTGTTCCTGCTGCATACTACTTTTTCACTAAGCGCATATTTGCATTTTAGAAATTGATTTCAAATTTTACTATTATAATCACGATACTCGTATCTCACTATAGTGCTAATGAAATTTCAAAAAGTTTCGAATAATGTACATAACATATTGATAAAAAAATTCTGTAGTAAGTATTCGAATACTTTCGTGTATCACTGTATGTTTCCTAATATAGCACAGTCACAACATTTATTGCGTGATATGTCGAATGCATTCATACTACTAATGTACAAAACGTTGGTGTAAGCGAATATGGATCAACCCGCCATCCTCAAATAGGCAATTTTCTGTTTTATTAAGTTACACTATAACCCGAATATCCTAATATTATTAATGCCTACATACATACATATTGTCCTTCTATATCTAAGATCATATTATATGAAAGTATTTTAAAATTTTAGATTCCAAATTTCTACAATGTGTATTTAATGACATATTTGTGGTTCTTCGGGTTTCGATGGTATTTCTAGTAGTACGTTGCTCTCTATTTCGTGAACATTTCTGTTCACTTCTTCAGAGCAAACTTGAAACTGTCTAATTCAGTGTCCGGAACGTCTGGTCGGAATAGTTTCAGATCTGCGTTGAAGAAGTGAACTGGTTTATTCGCGAAACGTCGGAACATAGTGCAATGTACTATTAGAGATGCGATCGAAAATCGAAGAACGACAAATATTTTAAAAACTGGCTGTCATATAACGAATAAAAAAATTGTTGTGTTTTCACTATATTGTTTACGATTCGCTTATGTGTTTTACGCATGTCAGCCATATAGTAGTAAATTCTTTTTTTGAGTAGTAAATATGATAAAATAGGATACTCTTGCAATTATTTTAGTATAGTTTTATGGTACATAAATCGTGCATTAATATGAAATTCGAAAATTTTTCAATTGAGGATGCGATCTTAAATGGATAGTGGCAGAAGGTGACAAATCATAACATATGGGAGATAATTCAATATGTTTGACTTTTAAGATTTATCGCGATCACAGAAATTACAAAAGATACATTGAAAATATAAACTTTTTAATGTGAAGCCTGATAATATTAAAATTGAGAGTACGGAATTGAGCGAATGACCTTGTAAAATGAGAAGTCCTAACATACGGGGAATAATCGGAGGTAATTAGTTTTTAGCTTTTAGAGAACAAATTAAAAAATTTTTGCAATATGAATCATAGGAATGTTTTATAGAGTTACATAATTGAAAGGATGGCCATTGTACGTGAAAAATTGTAACATACAAGGAACAATTGGATATAGCTCGTTTAAAAAAATGTTTCCGGAACCGCAGAAAATTGAAATTTCATGTGAAAAGTTTGGAAATTTCTTAATATAAAGTTGGAAATCTTAAAATTCAGGTTTTCTGAAATTGAACAGATGGTCATAGAAAATAACAATTTGTCACGTATGTCACTTTCAGATTTTTGGAGAGCACAGAAAATTTAAATTGCGGAAATGCAGAAATTCGGACATTTTAAATCGGAAATTTTCAGGATACTTGGAAATCTAGAATTTCTAGAAGCCACGCATTTTTCAAATATGGATAATTTGACATAATTTGAAATAATTTGAAATAACTGCATAATATTAGCGTTAAGACAAGCGAAATAAAAAGTTGTTTCGAAATTCAAGATAAATGCTAAGAAATATATCTGTATATAACAACAAATCTCGGAAAGTAGAAAAAACATGTTTCTTGGGAACTTAACAATCTACAAATCGAGTAATAATAAAAAATGTGAAAGTGGAAATTACATAGTCTACATATTCTTTAAATTAAGATACATTTCTAGAAATCTGAAACGTGACGTACCTTAAAGAATGCAATCTTTTGATAAACTGAGATCTGTTCAAAAAAGCCTAGGTAACTTGGAAAAATGGTAAATATTCGATATAGTGATTTTCAATCGTATAATATAATCCAATTTTTTCTTTATATATATCTACACTCTTTATGCGTATTTATAGAATATTATTTCCAAAATATATGTTCCACCAACTTTTTTATGGCTTCCATTAAAAGAAATTAATTCAAATATTAAAAGTTATTAAATCTTATTCACTACCTCTAATTTCAACTTAAAAATATATTTTCCATATAAAATACAGTGTACACTACAACTTACTATCAATATTAACATCTATCCTTAATTTTTTCCAGTATGTATACATACAGAATATTATTTCCAGAATACTATCAATTTATTCTTACTAGATAATTTTATTATTTGTCTAACTTTTTCTCATTTAAAAACACATGAAATATAACATTTTAATAATCATTCATCGTTAATCCTTTAAGACTGCAACACTGTATCGTAGAACGTTAATTTCCCAGAATTCAATAACATCATACTTCGAACAAATTCCCAAAGTATACTAATACTTCCGTTAAATCACGCAACATCGCATGAACGCCGCTGCACGATATTATTTAATAATATTTTCCTCGCAATAACGAACAGCGAAACATTAATTCCCTGTAACTTACTAAACATGTTTTCGATAATTCCCGAACGTTATTCGCCAACGTTTCTGATAAAACAACTAAACATTATGTATGTATATAGTTAATTTAAAATCGCATAATCGCATGTGTTATACCCGGATACTGAACACGTGCATTATTTCTTATCAGTTTTTTGTATTTCCATTGTTCGTTCGATACATTTGCTTTGTTACGATAACTTTCGCTCTGCTATTTAATTCAATTGTTCTCGAGAGATGAGTAACTTTATTGTAGACAGAGTAAAGTTTCCAATGATATCTTTTATTTGTAAATATCATAATATACACTTGCTGCTTAAAAGTTTGGTATTCTATCCTCAGTTTATCAGAGAAACGAATTGGATTGTTTAATGGCAAACGTATAAATGAATATTCTTATATATATGTTCTTATATTTGTAAATAGACAATTAAGTTTTATATATTTTAAATTGGCATGTATACATTATTAAAGTAAAATGTGTGGTTTACTGACAATGTTATTAATTCTTTATTTTCATATTTAACCATTCGACTTTCAATATAATATTGTTAATTCTTTTGTACTTTGTACCTAATTCTATTCATTTTTTTATTCCTGTTTATTTTGCTTTTTGGAAACATAATTCACCTTAATTAATTAAATTTTTTTATTTTAACATTTCGCTATATTAGTAATCAATATTCTCGAGAATATTTTTAAATTTATTTTTCGAATTTTTATTTACTCTTGTCAAATAAAATATTTTCGAATAATATATGATAAATTTTAAATCGCCTTTTGTATATAAAATTTAACGCACTACAATTTACCAAGTTATCCAATTTTTAAAATTTTTTATGCTTTTTTCCGAAAATAAATTTCTTAAATTTTGTCTCAAGATTCAAAAGCTTTAAACAAAATTAAAATTTCCAATGATTTGTTATAATTTATGTTATACTACCTCGTCGTAATCGTAATTTCTACGAGATAATTTACATATGTCTATGTTGAGACAATGAACTCGCGTAATAGTAGGTACGACATATATTTTCCTCGTCTGAATACTATTTATCGAGGTTACATTATCTTTTATACATTTTATTATTTTATTATTCTTGTATTTTTAATAACTTATAGAAACATCTATGTACAAAGTAAGATATGCAAAAATAAGGAAAAGATAGCGGCAATTTTTTCATGGAATAAAAATGTATAAAGTTTCATTCTTAGAAACTAATATGCATATTTGTCTTTATGAGAAAATATTATTAATCGTTTAACAAGTTGATTAACTTACTAAAGCTGTAGAATGGTTACTATCCACACGTTATCCGATCTATCACCCGAGTATCCACATAGTACCTGAAAATACACAATAAAAAATATTAAACCAAATATTATTATCCGATTGAGAAGTAATTTAGCATTTTACATAATTATCGAAAAATTTTCGTTATTATGTGGCATATCCGATTTGAATAAATATTTATTATTTAATAAATATGTGTGTTATAGAATAAAAGAATTAAAGAATAATGTTAATTCAAATAATTATCGAAACGAAGAATTAATTAACGCTAAGAATTCTAATGAAATACTATAAATATTATAATATTCTGTTTTCATTATGAAATATAATATGGAAGAAGACTATTCATTCGTGTATTCTCTTCATTATTGTTTATTATAATTAAAATAAAGTGGAAGATTCTATCTGTTCGGTATTAAAATCTAGCCATCCTATAAATCGATAAATTTAATATACTAGGGAAATATTTTTGGAACTATCAGGTATTTTTGTATCGTGTTGATTATGTGTGAATCAAGGCTATTTATTCTTGTACAATATTAAGTTTGGGAAAATTTCTTGAAATTTCCTATGTGATTTTACTAATTTTCGTTTTATTTTCTTTACTTTTATATCTTATGTGCTGCTCTACGATTTTGTCGCATACAGCAACATGTGTATTATCGGAGGTGTCAATAATAATAGTATATGATATATAATAAAACAAATTTTTCAGATAAATCTATATAATAACATACCGCTCACATTGCGAAAAGATGAAAATGTTTACTACCCTCAAATACTGTATTTTTAATGAAAAAAATAGCTCTTTAATTATAAATAAAACAACACCAACAAAATCTTCGTGAAACACGAAGTCTTTGCTGATATTAGACAATTGAGGATGAATAATTGTTAATACATTTTTGTTAATTCCATGTTAATAATTCCATGATCTTCATCTGCACCAAAAATATTGTAAACCGTTATTGATACCTACAAAAGAAATCTAGATGCCTAGAAGACATTAACATAAGATATTAACATATTAGTGTAATGTATTGATATGTTTTAATGTAATATTAAATTTATCTTCTTCCTACGATTTCTCCTATTTTTCCTTTATAAAAATATAATAGATTATGTTGTCTTTTTAAACGTATGTGACAATTCTATGAAGACGAAATTTGATGCTAAAAGTGTTACGAGATCTAACGTCTTTTCCTCAAGATGCTGCAATTTTTGTGTAAAATTTATCAATCAACACATAATTTAGAAATTATTCAAATACATAGATAGAATGGTTTACCCTGTAAATCTTCGTTTTTTAATCCCGTTACGTTCATTCGGTCGCATTTTTGTAACTTTAAAGAGTATCTCGAATTTGAGCAAAGTATGACAAAATTGCTGTTGGTACTGTGATTGCAAGGATTTTGCAATTCGATTTCACGAAATATCGCAATATCGCAAAATAAGCGAAATCATTTTTTCTCTAATTACAGATATAAGATACATAAATCTTTCAACGTTGTTCGTGTCCATGATCAGAATAGTCAATAAGACAAACACGCATCTATACTAGGTAGTAAAAATTAACATCCTATAGGAAGACTAGAACTTTATTACAGGAGTCCTTTTGTTTATGTTTAGTGAATTTGATGTCGTACTTTTCTCATACTATACTTAGAACAGATGATTAGGATATGACTGATCAGGTTTTTCATGTTTGCTAACATATGAACTAACATAAAAATTGAAATATGAAAATTCGAAAATCACAGCAAAGTTAATGTCTTCCGTTTAAATTCAAATAAAAAACTATGTCCATTAGCAGCATCATGAAAGAAACTACCAAACTTTTTAATGTTTTTGTATTGAAACTTCCGTTTCAATTCTATTTCACATTCATGTTTCCAGTGGAATGAGCGACGTCGAATAAAATCCTCTTGTCTACCGAAATGTACCGTGCAGCTCTAACATCGAGAATCGCTCTTCAATCATGGACGAGCCGGCACTGTGCCATTGTTAATTGCCTGTCTGGCATTCCCAGTACCTGACACACGGTGTTCAAATTAATTACCGGAATCTATTACGCGTTCCGTCAGTCGGTATACCTTTTGTCATTGCTGTGCTTTCACTTTTGGCATTCGAGCAGATGTTACCAGGTAATAGGCGATACTCTTAGTAATCATTTGTATATTTTGCTTGCTAAGAAATCCTTAGTATTTTCGTGTATTATTTTCTAGAAATAAACCGCTGTTATTACTCATCGTTGTAATAGGGAAAAGAAAAGAAATCATCCTTGTAAACTGTAATAAATATGGAACTAAACGAACATAATAAGACTTTTCGTCCAATTCATTGAATATTTTACAAAAAGAGAACTACTCTTAAAAAAATGTTGGCGTTCCTGAAAAGTATTACACTTTCTACCTAATATAATATAACATGTTACGTACTGATAATGTAAAATAACCACTAATAACCTTTAAATGCGGAAAATTTGAAATAGTAGAAACAAAGGACCATTGACGAGATAAACAAAAACATAAATATAATTTTTCGATTTTTATACATTTTTAGGAAATTTAAAATTGCAAAAGTGCACAAACTGCACGTAGCATGCAAAATTACATAAAATATCAAAAGTATAGAACTTATTATAATATTCAGTGAATGAAATACATTTCTACATTTCGTTTCTGTAATTACTTCTATAAAAATATGAATTTGCATAAAAATCCGCAGGTTGTTGATAATACCAACACGAAAATATTCGAATACTTGCGGATAATTTTTCTGAATATACTATGTGTAATATATACGAAACATTACGAAATTTCTATACATATATGAATGAATAATTCAAAATATACAGCGGCTATTTGGTGATTACTTTCCGTAACATTGAAATGCCCATCTGTCAACAGAGATGTTGAATTGGGAAAAATAGTCTATAGAATAATACTAATTTATGGAATAAATGGATAAAATCAAGTTTAATATGTACATATTGATTTCATATATTCAAATGAATAAAGCTCGCGTCATACGATTTTTATTACAAAAAATAAAATTCTATTGGCTGTATTTGCAGAATATTCGATCTATACAGACTTCAATTACTTGTCTCTTTCATTCTTTTTACTCAATTTAAAAATGGGGAACACAAATACGATGATTTCCATTAAATGAAATGGTGAATCGAGTAAAACACGTCGTTTTAGCTCTATCTTCTTCACATCACTTACATTTGTATTTATAATTACTGCAGTTCTTAAGAAAATGTTTTTTTATATTTATAAAATAATTTCAATTAAATTTAAATTTCAAAAAAATTTAATTATTTGTCTATAAAATACACTCAACGTCTACGTATTTACCGCAGACCTATGCGGAAGTAATAAATATAGTAAATAGAGTAAGAAATAATTTAATACACTGACCTTTAATTGTGAAAAAACAATAGTCAGGAATAAAAATCTGCCGAGTTCCAAAATTTTCAAATTGTAACTGTAAACTTTAAAAATATTGAAATTTAAATTTTAAAGTTTCGTACTTAAACATGTTGATCTTCGAATTTCCCAATCTTATGATTTCTAATTGAAAATATCCAAATTTTTTCTCGTAATTTCCAACTACTCTCCGAGATCCTCTATTCCGCAGAAAATTGATTTTCGTTTACTGTGCAACTTTTTCCAGCTATAGTAGAAATTCCATTATCCGTGCTCCCATTGCCCTAATACGATTTTATCTCTGCTATTCAAACGTATTATTATCTGAACGTATTTTATTTTACAACGAGGCGTTCTGTTCCTTTTTGAAACAGAAGTATTTTTTATACACTTGATTATAACATAATACAATGTACTGGCGCGTGTATGTTAAACTTTACATCGTTGAAAATGAGAGTACAGATAAAATAAGAAAACATTAAGATATTTGAAAATGTTAAAGATTCAATGAAAATTCCAAAACCCCTGGCGGGTACTTAAGACTATTGAGGGTACGCGCCAAGGATGTGCAGACATCTGGGTGCCATCCTGCCCGCGGTGTGTGGCCTGGTCTGTGATTTGAATTGACGTTACAAGCGCATAGTTGTCACCAAGCAGCGAACTCTAGAAACGTAGATTTCGGTCCGTTATTTTTTCACACAAAGAAGGTGGTACACGTGATTGTAACGATTGTGTCCTGTGTATCCTTAGACACACCCACCCCTAGCATTCCTCAGACACAGTATCGTCAGTAAAACTTACTTATTCTCTATCCTTAGAATAGTCAATATATCTTTACTTGTCTCTACCCTTATATCAGTCGCGTACTTAACGTATCAGTGTAACTAGGTCTTACATAACGTGGTTGGAGTGAATTGTGTTTTATGTGTGTTAATTCAGTGTGTATTCCATTGTGATTGCTGAATTCATAATAAAGCTTAATTAAAACAAAATTGATAGTTGTGTTACGACTCAGCTATTTTATTTTATCATCCAACCCTCAAGTTTACGCGAAATGATCATAGGCGCGAACGGTGACGTGACCCGAGCGTAGTAGGGGGTCGTCTCCCAGCGAAGATAAAAAAAAGATCGAAGGGCAATCAGTCTCATTTGATGATTCTAACGGCAAACATCGAGAGGTTGTGACGAATAAACTAAAGTCGCCTAGTCCAACGAATTCATCGAGAGATATCGTAAAGTCGGGTCGAATTTCTGTAACACATTAACTGTATTCATCTCTGAATAATTTGTGACGTTTTATTATTATATCAATTATTATTAAATATACAAGTTTATATTAACCCTGTTAATACAGTGTTAAATTTATTGAACCACCTCTGTTCTCTTAATCGAAACAGGGGAATGACTAATTCCGATTATTCGAATCGTAGCGAGAATTTACGCCTCTCGCTGACGCGTTTTCCACGCGATCGCGTCTCTCCGCGAACAGTCGTAACAGATGTAATTAAAGATTTCCCAGAACAATTATATGTATTTACCTATTAGATAATAGGTTTTAAAACTTTTTGAAAAATTGTGTTTAATTTCCAAACTTATCACAATTCAAACAGTTATTTGAAATTTGAAGGAGGCCATCAATTGTGGTTTTTAACTACTTAAATAACTTCGATAAAAATTTGATTCTACTAATAAATAAATTATAGACTTTTTCGATACCTGTACACATACATAAACCTTAAAGTAAAAAAGGTTAAGTAACTGATGAAGAATTATTCAGACATTATTAAATGATATCTTCTTCAATGTATATATGTACTGCTTTTCAAACTTTTCCATTTAGTATATTCAGCAACTTGTTAAAAATCATCGCAAGAAATTTCAGTGCATATACTTCTTGAAATCTTGAAAAAATAAATCAGAGTGAACAAAAGATACAATTCTACAGGAGGACCAGTTCTCTGAGAAACAGCGATTATTCACTTATTAACCAATTTAAATAAGAATTTATTTGAATAAGAAATTCAATAAGAACAGCGGCAAAAATTTATCAACAGGTAAGGGAGGGAAGGTCACGAGAGAGAAGTAAATTGAGGAACGTGTTCTCGGAAGAAGGAAAAGATAAACCTGCTTATGAGACATACATTTTTTAGAATAATTGCTTCGCTAATGTAATTCAATCTTCGAAATAAAGGTTTATATAGTCTTTGTATTAGAAATTTTTAAAAACATTGAATTATTCAAAATTATTAAATTAAGATATTTAGAAAGATTCATATTTTCAAAATTGATGACAAAAAATATGTTTTTTGAAGTCTTTTCAATTACAAGATATAGATGTTTTAAGAAATAGCTGAATAAGAGCATTAAATAATTTCTATAACAGAAAAATAAATAATAATTCATAATACTAGATAGTAGTTACCTTATAAATAATATAATGATATCTACTATCCTTTTTGAAATATATAATAAATATTTTAGCAAAATATTCTATCATAACATTTATCATAACTCTAAACATTTATTTTGTATCAGATTTGAAGAGAGGGTTTTATTTCCATCAGATATTCTATCGCTTTTACCATTCGTTTTCGATTTTTGCGTTATTTAATGCCCTTCTTTTCAACATGCATCCTTTGAACAAATACTTCTCCAGTTTCCATTTCCTACAAAATTCTCCATCCCGAACGATGGAGCCAACTTAGCCCGCATGATTCCTCAGAGACTCTTTCCACCACTTCAGACACCACTCTTTCATGTAATATTCAAAGCTACGATCATCAACAACCGGCTTGTGATTTTACTGAAATGAAATAGTTGAAATATTACGTCAAACGGAACTCAGGATTTATCAAAGAAATTTCTCTACGCATTTTTGTTTACTTTATATCATTAATTTTCTAACACTTTATGATTTAATTTTGTGAATTATACGAAATGGTTCTCAAATTGTGGCCCAACAAGAAGTAAAATAATTCTTTATATAAGAATAAATTAAAAATATGGAATAAAATTTTGTCATATGCGCCTACGATTTAAAAAAATTATTCTTTACTGTATACTGTACTGCTACTGAAGGACAGACAGTACAGTGCACAAGTATTTAAACGCCTGATGCATCTACATCAAAATTTTGATATTTTTGTGAGTTTTTGTTCAAAATTATGATCGAACAATACTTCTTCTATAGTCCATTCCTTACTTCCAATCATAATTGAAATAAAAGCTTAATAAAATTTGATCTGAAACAATCTACATCACACAAGTTACATATTCGTCTGTAATGAGTAACTGACATTTCAATAAATTCATATGAATTTTCAGAATGCATATAGAAACACGTATTTTAGTTGCTTTAACATCACGATTCACTTAACTTAGATTTTCCTGCAGGAGTAATTTTCAATCATTTTTATGTATTGCCTTTTCATTTATACTAATTGATATTAAGTATTGTTTCCATCGATATCTACTAACTATATATAATTAACTTAAAGAGTAGTATCCAAATTGGATCAAAGAGTTTGATTTGAAATAAATTTCGTATATTTGAAAAATTTCGCTCATATATATTAACAAATGTTACTTATGACATTTAAAAATAAGTGTTTGTAAGAGTGAACCATTTGAGCATAGATTACTGATTTAATAAATAAATGTTACATGAATATGAAGTGAGTGAACTTATCAGTTCCTAAATGTGGTTACGAGGAGGAAAGTAGTCGAGGGTTAGGTTGGAGTCGAGGGGAATATATAATTGTCATAAATTATAATTGTGATTGGAGAGAGTGAAACATTGTACACAAAATTGCATTGACTAAATCTAATTATCACCCGTATCTATCTCATTCTTCTGTTACAGTGTTAAAATGTCATAATTGACCAAGATTTTCAGGGAAACGATTAATTAGAAAATTCTGTTCATGTAAGAGTACGACTTCAAAATTGTTTAAAAGCCATTTACATACATAGAAAGTTATAGATTGGTAATGGATCAATATTTGTGTATTGACACATAATGCTTTGCTTTGAGAACATTTTAGATGAATTAGAATATTCCGAAAATTCTGCTAAGGATTGATACATTGCATGGAATTAGAGAATAGTAGAAATAATGAAGGTATATGTAAATGTGATGGAGAGAAAAATAAATAGATATAGAAAAGAATTTAATTTCATTATTCAGAAGAATTTTATTTAACTAATGAATTTTGTATTAGAATACAAAATATCTATGGATTTTCTGTAGCTCAATATATAAAATGAAATAATAATTCTGAATTTTGTAATATATTCCTGATAATTTTTCAGGTCATTTCTTGTAAATTTTTCATGAAATTGAATGAAATTATGAAACTGGAATGTATTTTTTTATAGACAATGTCAGCATGAATTTGGTACAATTTTTAATAATGTACTAATTTCTATCATTTTATCTTTCTCTCTTCTTATTTTCTAAGGTTGCATAAACATATGTAAAATCGAATTGTTCGAATAATTTACAGAGTATTGAAAACATTACCCTTGATGTCGCAGATAGATTCGTGTTCAGTGAAATAAAGAAGCATGGTATTACTGTTTTATTCATTCTTCCTGCAGCACAGAAATAGTTCAGGCTAAAAATACTCAAAATTATCATAAATTAATGGATATAGGCACTCGAGGGAGCGAAGAATTTAAGTACATCAATTATTCGCTCAGCAAGAATCTGTCTGCGACATCAGAGCCGACATTTTCAGCATTTTGTAAATTATTAAAGCGAATAAATTATTGAAACTACTGAATTCTTGAAAATCGTACCAAGCTCTAATTAACATTGTTTGTAAATACAATTAGAAATAGTGTCCACTAGTCAGATTTGTCAAAGAGGAAGATTAAATATGTGCATGGAGGTTATTGTTATTTAAATACGTGCTTATTTAACGAATATTCAAAATCGGGTTTCTTGAAAGTAAAGCCTCATATGTAAAAATATACTAATTTTAGATCTACTTTTACATGAAAAAACATTTTTTTCCCTCCAATATCTATAACTAAACTGAATTTTTATATTCTTATTTCAATTAGCTTACTTCCTATATTTCATATTCTTGTGAAAATAATTTAAAAAGTAGAACTCGGGCAGAGATTTTATTTTATTATACAGAGTGGCAAGCAAATAAATGATCAAACTCTGGTCACATATTCTGTTGTCCCTAAAGATGAAAAAAGGTTATATGACGATGGGCCTGAGAACTCTTCCTCTCTGAGATATTGATACTTTTTGATTAGGATGAAGTATTTTAGGAATGTTTAAAATTACTTAAAGAAATTGTTAAATAGATAGTACATTTGTATTGTATGTGTAAGAGTGAGGGAGCGAAGAGAGAACAGACACATGTGTGCATCCCCTCCCTAGAGTGTATGTGAGCGTCGCAAGACGGCCCAGGTCTCCGTTAAGACAAAAGAGCGACTAGAAGAAAAAGAACAAGCAAGTGAGTGTCTTTTATCCCTTCAGAGAGTGACCCGCGTGTAGAGCTAAATTTATTTAATATGTAAATAAAGTTTAACTTTTTATTCTCTCCAAATCCTCACCATACCTTAACAGAAATTTAAATTTATCATCTTACATTTTATTTCAATTCATTTTATCATCTATAAAATCATCTTAAAATTTTCAATTTCTCTACAGCAAGATTCAATAGTCTTACGAACTTTTGCTCAAATATTCAATAGTTCAACTTACTGAAAATAGAGGGGCATTACTAACTACATAACTGTTACAATTACATTTTCTTGTATCCGGAACTCAATTCTTGGGTAATCAAATATTTCATTATGTTGGTTCTACAATTATGAAACAAGAAATAAGCTTGTTTTCCATCGAATGCATCCTTTCCTCAATGAATGCAATTCATTCTTTTTCGAGGAAAATATTGTCTTTCGATATGATTTCAAACATCGCATACTTCATTCCTTATGTGTTAATGATAACGATAATATAACATTTTACGATTTCATATTATTAATACGTAATATAAGGTTTCTTCAACGGACTACAGTTGTTGGAACCAAAGGACTGCAATTTCTTCTGGTCTTGACCATTGCACAATATGTGTTGCCTCTTCCCGAAGGACTACCCAATTTACGTTATTGGGAACGTTGTGTTAATTGAGCCTTTTGACTGAACTCACTGAACTTCGAAATTTAGTGAGCTTTACTGAATTGATTGGTATCTGAATACTACTCTGACTTGCGAGAACTATTTGCAACTGCTCTTGATGGTGGTTTCTTCGCTTCTCTGACGATGGTTCTTTCTATTCTGGCACGACGCAACTTTAAACTGCGACAACTATACTCTCCTCTCAGTAACCTTCGCCCCGTCCAGGAATCATTCTAGTCTCAAACTCTGACCAAAACTCCTCAAGGCCTCTGATTGGTCTACTTCTCTATAAACAACGGTCAATCAGTATCTCCGCGAAACTTCACGATTCTTTTCCAGAAATCCGTTCCTTTATGGAGCGAACATGAAGCGATTCCAGGAATCAGAAGTCTCTAAACTCTGGGAAATTCTCTCCAAGTTCCGACAATTGATGCCAGTGCTTAACGCCAGTCAAGACCCTTCGGATTTATAGTGTGGCTGTGTGTGGCACGCGACTTTTCTAAGTTTCAAGTGCTCTCTCATTTAAGTCGCTAAGAGACTCGAAATACCATGACCGTGTCACAAACTGTGATAGCGCCGATCGCTAATAACAGTTCTTTATGTTGTATATCGAGGACGGCGCTTCGAAAAAAAAACTGCTTCCCCTTATCCGATGAATTATAATCTAGATAAGACGCAGTGTAATTGCAAATTTATGGATTTAATTTTGCAGAGCTTACAATGTCTGTCATTATAATCACTGTCACTTATCAAAACGTTCATAAAACAGAACTGTTCAAATTTAAACTAAAAATTGCTAAACGTAAATCATGGAAATTAATTTACGCGTGTAATTCATGTGAAAACATAAGTTTCATTTCACAATGGAATCATAACGAATAAATTTGTATATCCGCACCAAATTTGACGCGCTGCGACCACAAATTTCAAATATGTAATAGACATGTTTTTTAGTTAACCTTCATCGACGTATTTTTATATGAAAAGAATTTAATTATAATCAAACTCAATCATGCGATTAAGAGAATAAAAATCTGACAGATCGTGGAAGCATATTTTAAGTTGGTGCAGAGCAACCAGGTTTTTGGACGTCAGCCATGCATCATTTTAATGACACGAGTGTCTCTGAATGCTGTGGTCGGACTTTAATGCGATTTTGGCAGCAGTCACAGGCGAAAATTACTGCTGGTCGTGATTTGAAAATAAATTCGATCTTTAAATATTCCGGATCGTCTGAAAAAAGAATTGCTCGATATAAAAAGACGATGTGTTTATTAAAAGCGAACAAACTTACTAAAGTTACTTATTAGACTCTTGTATTATTAATCAAATGAATGCTCTGTACGACTTTCAATTTATTTTATCATTATAAGTACGGTATTAATAAATATTGTTATATTAAGGAATATATTAAATAAATATTATATAATATTATGTAATAGTATATACAGTATATAGTAATATAAGTAATTAATTAAAGATGTATATAATAAACTTAATACAGAAAGACGTAAATAGATTCATTGCATCTTCGTACAATGCCGAGTACAAGGAGAATAAAAACTTCTGTTACATAAAAGCGAAAGGATATACAGGAATAAATATTTCAATTAAATGCAAAAGGACATTGGTAAACTATGCAACAAAAACAAACCTGAAACGATTGAACATCCCTAACAAATAATGCAAAGCAATGGAAATAAGATGAATTTTCTTGGACCTATGAGAAGTCAAAAATATCAACCCAAAAGTCAGCGTCCTAATCTAAGTTAGTTCCAAAAAGTTAAAACTATATAGAAGCTTAGAAATATGTTAATACTAGTTAAATAAGTAAATCTGCAAGATTTGTATTTAAATGAAAAATTAACAGAATTAGGCTACGAAAATTTATTATAAATATATTTCTTATGATTATTATGAATATCTATTATAAATTTAAAAAATATATATAAGAAGATGTAATCCAGTTGTATATTTTTTTATTACATTTTTATTACAACAAATAAATAAACACACACACACATTTTTTTCATTTATTTAAATTGCTTAAGTTATAGTATAGTGACGGAAATTACAGGAAAGATTCTCTTTTTCGTTCATTGTATTTTAAAACGAGTATACTGTATTCAAATATTCAACACTGCTCTTCTTTTTCAAATATTATGAGATGTAGAGTATACTTAACGAAATACTTACACAAAATGTTAAAGAACGTTCAGACAATATCAAAAGATTATCCGTGAAATTCGATCTGTGGAATCGAAGAGTTACTAATGTTTTCCGTTTATTTTTTACACCATCTTCGCAGCGTAACTGAGAATATAAGATTTCTAAAGGTAATTTGATTTCTTAGCTTTGGTATTGTTAAGTCTTAGTAACGTTGTCACGCTTAATTTTCCTAGTATAGAATCATGCACTTGCTTGTTAAATATAAATACATCTAAAGACATAATTTCGAATCATCGAAGGAGAACCTATGTAATCAAGTCTTTACCGTCATGAACAAAGAATGCCATGTACATGATTGAACCCCATTTTGCATCGAGACGTCGTAATTATAATAAATTTCAGGGTTGCACATTCACACAATAACTCTTTCTTCAAACGTGACCGGTTTTTTAAAATGATATGTGTCGTGTTAAATGTGAAAACGTCCAGTCTCATCAAAAAATACAATTTTTAAATGAATTTTATTGAATTTCACATGGTTTATGACATGCTATCAAGTTTCAATTGATTCGCTTTGGATTAAGCTACATTATTTTCGAATAATATATCTTAATTTATATTGTGTTTTATATGATACAAATCATCGATGATGGAAAAGTACATTGGATGCATAAATTATTTTAAAGAAAAAATATTCTGAGAATCGCTATTTAAAGAATTCTAAAGTCGATAATTCTTATAAATTATTCATAATATTTGCCGTAAAAAATATAAATACAAATTGAAATAAAGGTACATATTTAAAATTAAATAACTTATCTCAAATTTAATTTACACTCTTGTGATCGCGTATAACCATCATAATTTAAGGCGAAAAAAGTAAAAATACAACATTTATAAAAAGTCATAAAATATAATATTTAACAAAGTTTATTACGAAAACTAGTTTCTATCGTAGAATTTCTATGCTAAAAATAATTTTTTAAATGTTATGATTTTTCGTTTTTAAAGGAAATTGTGCAAAGTTATGGGATACCATTTTATAAGATATTTACTGTGAATCATTTGTATTTGTTCTCCAATTAAATGATACAGACGGTGCGAAGTCATTTCTTATGAAACAAGTTATGCAACAATATTTTAATAATTCAATTGAATATATAATAAACAAGTCTTCGATTATAATACACGTGTTTCAAGTGAAAGCAACAAATTAAGTGGTGACCTAAAGATCTTGCAAAGAATTCAATAAAATGTTTTGAAAACCTATAAACTTTCTCATAAAGAACATAATATCTATATTAAAAAGCAAAGACATAAAATTCAAATAAAGGGCTTTAAAATAATACATGTATCGAATTTTGTTTAATCTAAACTATACAATAACCATTTATGCATATTTCAAAGATCCTTCATACTTCTAAAAAATAATTCCCCTAATACAAAATAACGCTGATAGATCATTATATTATAATCATAGATTAGTAATTCATACAATTGGGCATTTAATAAATTCATTCAATCATAAAAATTAGCGAGTAGTGCCACAGAAGAAATAGTAAAAGGTTCTATTAACAACCTTTTTCAAGTAGAATTTTAAAATAGGGCAATGAATAATTTCATATATTTATTAGTGGAAATCGTAAAATTCGTTGAAAGCGCGCAAGAATTTCGATGGTTTTAACGCGACGCAAAAATTGAATTCCCGAAAAATTTCACGATTTTTCCATTTCATATATATAATATTTTCAAGCAATTTTGGATAAAATTGGGCAGATCATGCACGATTGCGGAACAAATTCGCTACGTTCGTAAATACATGGGAAACTGGAAATTTCAGTAAGTAAATAACTATTATGAAAATATTCGTACGGCAACATAAAATAAGCTTTCATAATTATTCAACGAAATTAATCACATTGAACGTATTTAATAAAGTAAATTTATTGTACAAAATGTTTATCTCATTCGTAATTAATTAATCCTTAAAGTGTCAGACGATTTTATGACCAAACGCATATATATAATTATCTAATGTTAAGAATATTCTTCCATAAGTTAATAAAATATATGTATATTTTATTATATATTATAGTCACAATCATAAATATATCTCAGTCACAATACAATAGAACTTCTATTGTCAGAGTACTTGTTATTCTAACATTATTTAAACATTTTATTATTTTCTTCCTTATTTTAGTATAAAAGTTGATATTATATGTGTTATAATGTTATTTACAATTATATTATAGTTATATATAAGAAAATCTAGACTGGAGATAGACAATATAGAAAATGGTAATAATGTAACAAAAAAATATAGAAATATATAGGATGCAGCCGAATAACATATAGAATTAGCATAACATGTAGCATAAGGTGATTACTTATCAAAGTGAGAATAAAATATTTCGTAGGACGCTTCGTTTTCCAGAAAATCGAAATAAAAAATCTATCTATTATACATGAGTATACCTGAACGTGAGTAATTCTGGACTGAACAGAAGTAAAGGAACGAGGAATAAGTCAAAAATGTAGAATGAAATTTTTTCACAAGACTTTTTTTTCGAAGGAAAAATAAATTTGAAAATTTAGCACACGAGTATACTATGCCAATCCTTAACTAAACACGTTCAAACTTTATTTTCTTGAAAATGAAGCCTTGAACGGACAAATTTTATTTTTTACTTATCTTCGCATGTAATAATCTTGTGCTGATTGTTGACTCATGACCAGTCGGTAATTAGCTAAGTTCAAGTATACTTCACAAATTTCCAAACTCGATTATCTCAAAGACTAATTATAAGCGTCGGACGATAAAGTGTTGATTTCACATGTATTTTCTTCTTATTTTTTCATAAGGTGTTACCTCATGCCCGCTTGTGCATGTTATTTCGAACCCTGCATAATATTGAAGGTATTCTCGCTCCAAGTAAGTTTAATACTAGATCAACTTGCAATATATAGCAAAACATGTTATACTATATACATGGCATGAATTTATAATTCAAGTGCTGCTAGGAAACTAACAATAAGTACGCTTAACAATAACAATAACAATAACAATAATGAACATTAACAATAATAACAACAAGCACGCTCCCGTGCAGCGAGTATTATAACATACTGTGCATCTGTACACAAAACAGCAGCAAGTTTTAACACGTTTTCGTCATGACGACTGCTATTAACATTGTCAGTAACGGGGCGTACAGCATATGTAAGTATAAACGAATGTAGTGATATAGGATGAAAGCGTTTTCCTCATAGCTTGATATTTTAATGATCAGGCAAATCTTATCTTTCTGTACCTTACTAATTGTATAAACTGAACACCGGCGTAAACGTATTGCCATGTGTAATAGACTACGCTTACGCTTCTATGAAACGACGTTTCGTGAACAATGAGCCTCAATAAAGTTCGCATTAATTTTGCCAAAACCATCTCTATATACAAATATATTTTTTATATTTCCTTTATAAATTCTAATTCCTAATTGTTCGGTACATTTAGTTACATCTTTTTTAATTGAATTTTATTGGGCGTGTCTATTTCGGTACATTTACAGGCAATCACTAGAATCAATCAGTGTTCTGATTATGTTCGTAAGTAAATTAATCGTGCGTTTTCTTCTAAGTCTTCTGGGGATGCCCGAATAGCAGTTTTCGCTAATGGGTTCGTGTGATTTTTCATTCTGTTTGATTGAGCATTGGTATGGTTTGAATTTCCCTCTTGAACGGTGGTGAGATATTGTAGATAGTTTCGGGAATATTCACGGGGATCATTTTAAATGGGACATTGTATATTCTCGTTTCTGTTAGAGAGTACTGCTAGTAATGTAGTGTGTTCTTTTGACACAATCATTATGGTCCTCGCGTACAAGGTTCTAGTACTCAAGGCGCAGGGACATTATATTGTTAGCACTAAGGTGTTAGTAATCTTATGTCAGTAGTTACATGCAGAATAACTAACACGGGATAATTAAACATGAGGAATCTACAGTTTTAAATGGTCGTAATTCAAACCACCAGAATCGCGCTAAAGCACAATACAATTACAAATAAATCGAGTCACACAGGTGCCGGTCGAAAATCAGCTGCGGCTCGAACTGTAGGCTCTTCGACCACAAACACGATATCATCAATTATGAAAAGAAAAAATCTCAAATTCATCATTTTAATGGGTTTTATATGTAGCTCTAGTGTAACATGCTGTAGAGGACAGATTGAAAAGTTTCCAGAATCGCAGCTAGGAGTTGTTTTATTTGTTACTGTTATTGTCATTTCGGAAACTTTTGCCCTCGTACAAGCAAATTGAAATTCAACGTAACAACATATTGAAATAATTGAATTTAACTTATTAAAAAAGTTTGTATTATTTCAGCTGCAGTGGTATCTTGAAATTCATAAGTAAATAGGAATATATGACATTTTTATCATGAACGATTCTTTTTCTTTGTTGTTATTATTGTTCTTTCTGAAGTACCTCTGTTATCGATACTATCCTCCAATAATTTTTACAAGTAAAGATAAATGTTTTGCAATGAAAAAGTTCTCTTATCAAAATTATCGGTTCGTATACTGATTTTATTGTATTTTAGCGCAAACGAGATAAAAAATAAATATAAAAAATACTGTAGAAAATAGAATTGAAATAATCAAAAGAGTAGAAATTTCTATCTAGAAATCTATCTACATTTATTTGATAAAATCCTTTGGTAAAATCAACTCTAAACTTTACTAATTTTTTAAGTAAATTCCTGTAACAAGGTAACGTTCACGTTACGAAAATACCGTAGCGAATTTCCAGACGTGAGATCAACAAAGTTTTCGTTACTGGTCAGCAGTCTTTTAATCACGAAATTCGTCGCGAATATGCAATCGAAACTGTAGCGAAATTAGAACCGCGACAATTTTCCACGTCGGATCAATAACAGTTTCGAGCGAAAATTGAATTTTTCTAGATGCTCCAGGAAAATTAGTGAGCGAACATTTAAATTGCATCATAAAAATATAACGACTTCGGTTGAAAATTTTTATACATGACCACGTTTTCTTATAAATATTTTAGTAGATATCATGGTAATTCTTATATTTTCGTTTCCTTTCTTTCTCTTTTCAGCGGCGTATTGAAATCAGCTCTTAGTTTTAAATAAACACGAATATTTATAAAAATTGAACTTTTAGAATAACTATAGCAACGATTATAGATAAAATTTTTACACTATTTGGAAATTTAGAATTGCAAAAATCTTCTACATTTAGTGAGTTATTATTGTATAATTTTCAGAAGATGTGAATATTACTACATGAATTTTTAGAACCATTCTTTTAAATTGAAGTTTCAAACTCCATATGGAATTTGTTACATCTTTTTCAGATAAATTTTACTGATATATTTAGTAAATTTTTCTGAAAAAGGAATTTTGGGATTTGTTTCTCAAAATCTGATATCTCTAGCTTCAGAATTATCTTTTGATATTTCGCAGCGTACGTGCGCAATAATTTTTCATAAACGTTCTCCACAAAAATTTCCATCATAAAGACAGGAATTTCGCTAAATTAATACATCAAATTCCAGAACTCCAAAGTCAGCGAAACCTTCGACAAAAATCGATGGTAATTACTAACACTTTACAAACCTTCTACAGAAATATATTTTTTATTGATTAATTATTCGATTTTAATCTATTTTATCTAAAAATTTGACGTCCCTAAATTTAAATTTCCAAATTTTATTTAAGAAAAATATAACCATATTCCTTGAACCAGGCTCAGTCATTATTTATAAAATATTTGAAAAATGATTGTTTAAATATCGTATATGATCTTATTCAGTTACATGTTATTTTAAAATAATTATACTTTTTTTTATTTAAATAAGCCAATGATCTTTTTAATTCTTTTATTATTTAATTGTCAAACGAACTAATTTTTCATTTTATTTAGTATTTTGTATTTGAATAATGTTTCTTGAAATAATTTCTGGAATAGTTTCTAATTCTATTGTCGATATTGTGAACTGCATAAATAAAAATTTCATTAAAATACATTTTGCAGACAAGCTCAGGTACGTAATTGTACATAAGAGTAACTGGAATTAAAATCAGTTCTCATGGCAAATACCATTATATTGCGAAATAATTCTACTGTGTTGTTGATGACGCAAATGTATTCAAAATATAATAATCCCATTCTTATTTTATCCAGAAGAATTAACTAATACAAAATTATTTAAAAATAATCTCACTAATTAAAACACGTTGACTTAATAAAACACATAAAACTTACTATCGAAAATTGGTTATCTCTTTTTATTCCAAGTAAAGCCCAAGCTTACTCTAAAACTATCTCTAAATTATAAACTGCACTGTATTTCCTGTTAGTTACTACAGTCTATTCCTCGATTGGTATCGAACTCAATTGCTTATCAACATAATGTTATGTTGGAAGTGAAGGTTTTAATAGGTATTCTTGTTCCGAGAGATTTTTATTATTTTTCTACGAGAGTTCTATTATTTAAAAAAAACAAGAGATTAGGACTGACAGCACTGACTAGCTAACGAGTGTTAAGTGACTAGCTAACGAATGTTAAGTGACTAGGTAACGAGTGTATCTAGCGCAAGTAGACGTAAGGCGACAGCAGATAAGTCGGCGAAAGTTAAAAGTGTAATGCGACGTAAGACAATTAAATGTAGAATTCGTTAATGATTAATTAACTAAGATTATTTGATTACTTAACTTTGATTATTTGAGTCTTGGAGCACAACATCCTTTGAAACCAAAACTTCCAAACATCTTGCAGGAAAATATACTAAAAATTTCTTTGAAATTCGATCCTTCGCAATTTCGATCCGCATCGTTTCAATTTTTCCACTAAATTTTGCGAGCAACGAGAGACCGACTAAAACTAGTAAATAGCCTGAAAGAAGTTGGCAAAATGATTAAAAATTGGATCGTCCTTATTTGGATATTGCCGCACCCGAGTTGGCTGAAAAATTGAACTTACAAGAAATGCAAAATCAGCAAATCTCGAGAACAAACCGAATCATGAATTTAAATAGCGAAAGAGAAAAAGAGAGAGAGAGAGAGAGATAAATGGAGATAACGGGTAGACGAGATCATCGTAACGCTATTTGAATTTTCCGCCGCGAATATGCATGGTAAACTGACCTGCGAAATCTATTTTTGTTAGTTATTTTCAGCTGGCTGAATCGCCATGAACGAGCCACTCGTTGTTTACAATAATTCCTTTATTACTGACTGCTTTTCAAAACAAACAATCGCCGACTGAGTTAGGAACGATCGGTTGTTCATAGTACGTTTTAAAAGCACTTAAAAATGAACGATGTTCATTTGTGAAATAAAGCTTTGTTTCCTGTTTCCTTTTTACAAGTACGGGAAAATACCGCGCTATTCTATTTAATCGAACTTTAATTCATGCTATAAACTATAGTAGTTATAATACAATAAGATTTTTATTACATATTAATAACTGGATTGCGCAACAGATTATGCATCTGTAGGAAATTTGGACGTGCAATATTGCACAAAATGCACATATTATGAGAAAATGTCTAAAATATCTGAAGTATATTGCTTTTTATAATATTTGGTAGGTGAAACAATCTTTTGTCAAAGTTCTATTTTATTAATTACGTAATCATAAATATGAATTTTCATAAAAATACGTAGTCGATTAATAACGGTTAAAAGAAATATTTCAGAAAATGTATTCGAGAGAAATAGATGAAAAGTCACAAAGTACGAGTACGTGGGTACAGGTGAATCCTTATCAAGTATAGTTCCATTGCATGCTGAAAACAGCAAGGATAAAAGCGAATGAAAACAAATATGGATATATATATTTCGTAAAAATAAATAAACAGTGACGAAATATATTCTAAGCAAACACCTTAATTCGCCTTATTCAAAATTCATCCGCAGAATTTCATTTTTATTCCACATTCTGTTACAGAAATCTTGCGGTAGAGGATCATATATTTCAAATCTACTTACTATAATAAGAATAAAAATTCAATACATTCCAAATAAGTATCAAACAGAATACTTCAAAATTCATCTCCAATGTCATACTAAATATTTTCGTAGCAACTACCATTTTAAAGCAAGGACTGAAGTGGAATTCCATAAAAATCTTTCAGCGAACGTTATATCTCTAAATATACCTGCCACAACAAAAATACAAATTTCTCAATTTTCCCAAAATTGATCCTCTTATACAGAAACCTGCCTCTAGTTCCAATTCTATCCTAAAGTGAATTTAACCGAACGAAAATTTAATAGAAGTCTTTCAACAGTAAACTCTACATTTACAAACGCACTAACCGCGCAACACAAAAATTTCCATAGATAAATTCAATAAATTCCAAGTAAATATAAAGTAAAATATGTTTTACTGGTTTTTTCAAACTTCATTCCCGCAGTCACGCTTCCATTCCAAATTCCATTCCAGAGGAAATTCAACTGAAACGAAATTTAATAGAGATCTTCCAATTATTCCATTTTTCAACCTACCTACCATAACAAAGACAAAAATTTCAACAAATTAACTCAATGAATTCTAAGCAAATATCAAAACAACATCGCACATTTCCAAAAATGTCATCTGCTCGATTTTCTCAAAATTCGTCCCGAAAATCATACTTTCATTTCAGCTTTCATTCTAAAATAAATTTAACCGGAACGAAATTTTATAGAAGTCTTCTAAAAACAAATTCTATATTTTCAAATCTACTTGTCGTAGCAAAAGTAAAAAATATTGAAAATCATGAAATTTCTCTTCCAACTTCCATTTCACAGCAAATTTAAGTGGAACGAAATTTCATAGAAGTCTTTTAGTAGCGAATTCTACATTTCCAAATCCTCTTACCATAATAATAAATAATAATGAACAGCGATAACCAAGGCGAACATGTTTAATAAAAGGAAATGAGGAAAGAGGAGCAAGAGAAATCCTCAATTCTTCGGTGTTCGCCAAATTTCTCCGGTTCTTCGTGGTTGCACGAGATAAACCGAGTTCTACCGTTAAGCTGAAACAGGCTGTGCATCCGCGAGCCTTAACCCCTAACTCCAACACCTTTAATCCAACCCTAATCCGCGCCAGGAAGGCAACGGTAATAACACGGCCACAGCCTGCCAGAATCGGATGGAATTGAATTTCATGCTTCCTACAAAGGTGGCGGAACCCTCGTGCAAAATCGCTGATAAGGTCAGGGAATAAATTTTTAGACCATATCAAAGAACTGCACCGTTAGAAGAATGAAAACAGAAGCTTTATGGCGCTGGTAAAAGGAACAATGACGATTTTATTACAATGATCGGTATTCGATTGAAAGTGAATAAAAGGTAAAGTTGACATCTGGATATGGAGAAAAATTTGAAGTTTTTTGAAAAAATAGATTTTAACGTCGCATCAAATACATATACGTGGTTATTAGCGACGATATTGAGTAGGTTTTTACGCATTTACGGGAAACTTGAAAATGCAAGAATGTACCCAATGCATGTAATATACAGAAATATAAAAAGTAGTAGAATATTTATTACGATGTTTAGTAGGTAAAACAAATTTCTATTTAGATCCTATTTCTTTAGATACGTTCATAAAGATCCAGGAGTACAGTCTAATAATGAGAATTAAAAATATCGTATTTTTCGAAAGAAAGAGATCTTTTGAAATTTATTTTCTCTTACTATGATATCTGTTTCTTTAATCTGAAATGTAAGAGCAGACCCTGTATATTTAAGGCAGTCCAAAAAGATATGTTTAACAATAATTTAGTAATTAGAAATATTACAAGTGATGGGTTATATGTAAATTAAATTAGATATACATGTGTGAATCAATTCTATGCCTATCTATCTGTTATTTGTTATTTATAATCAAGATTTTCAGTCGTAGGTCTTTGTTGAAAAATTCTTTGTTGACTGGAATGCCACTTGGGGAAAATAATATTGTCATTAATATGAACAATGCAGGCAATTAATATGTTTTTATTGAATAAACCTTAATGGAGGAGATTAAGAAATTTTGTAACTACTGTTGAGTTTTAGTGGTAATAAGCAATGAATTTAAGAATGAAGAAGAAAGAAAGTTGATATTTAAATATTGCAAGGGCAATTGAATTTTGATTGTAATGTAATATTGTGGTTAACATGAACAATATACAAGATTAAAGTTAATTGATGAATCTTGTAATTGGTATTGAATTTTAGTGATAATGTAGTGAATTGTGAAGTTTGATTGAGAATATATGACGAGAGAAACTCAAAATGCTGATTTGTATTTTTTGGGATTAGTATTAAATTTTAGTTGAAATGTAATGCTACGTTATGATTAGTTTGAGCAATAAAGGAGGTCGATATTTATTGCTAAATCTTTCAATCGTAATAATTATAATATTATTGAATCTTAGGGGTAGTATAATCCTATTTTGATATAAGTTTAAGAATGTAATAGTGAAAAAAAATTATAACATCTTCCGTTTTGTTTTTGATTTCTAAATTTAAAACTGATTGTTTTTCTTAAATTTGATCAGAAGTATAATGTTTTATTATAAATAAAGACATAAATCGTGATACTGATTTGCAAATTTTGCTATTAATATTGAATTTTGATTGCAATATAATACTCCAATTAATATAAATAATATAGGGAGAAAGTTCCAATATTGATTATAAATGACATCGATTCGCAAATTTTGGGATTAATATTGAATTCCGGTAATGATATGATACTGTAATTAGTGCAAAAGATAGTTTTGACTAATACTAAACTAATTTGCAAATTTTGCCATTATCATTACATTTTGATGATAATATGATATAAAAGTTAATANTCTTATACCACTATATTATCAATTATGCTATTGACCCTCAAATATATTGTGTTGTTATTTGCCAATAAATCTATATTTCTTACTAAATATAGTAAACACATAATTCCTATCGCATAATATTTCCAAACATATTTTTATATGTTTATTAAAGTTTAAAGTAATGTAAATAAATAGATAAGCTCCTTATCTATAAGATATACTATCTTTTACATTACTGTTTTATTATTTTTGTAACTCAAATATTTTAATTTTATTCACAAATATTGCTTTTTTGTATATTTCTAGCATATCTATTATTATGTTGAAGGTTTTTAGAAATTGTGTTATATAACTAATAAGATAAGTAGCTATTGTGTTTGCATAATATTTAAGTATTAAGTGTATTTAACTTATTTATATGTTGCGTGTATATTATAGCTTCCTCTTTCAATCAGAAAGATACAGAACATATATAAAGATAATAGAATAAACATAACAACAACGTAATAAGATAGATTTAAAATACCATTTCTCTCTGACTTTGTGATACATAAATTGACAATTTCAAAATGTTCAATTATGTTTAGAAAACTCGTGCATTTGAAAGATGAAAAGTTACATGAATTAAAATCCATGTTAAGCTACAGATTTTTTTTAATGTATGGAAGATTCATTGCACTGCAATTTTAAGAATAAATTTATATTAAAAGAGGAAGTAATTACTACAGAACAACTTTTTGTAATGAATAGTGATTATTATCGCGATATTCGTTCCAAGGTATGTCTGACTAATGATGATCCTGTTTCACTCACTAGCTTATCTTTATTATAAGATGTACTTATAGTTGCATAGAAATATATACTCTTGTTATCAAGCTAATAAACTATCATATTACATATTACCCACTAAACTGCAGTATCCTCAAATACTATTTAAAATCACTATGAGTAATCAGTTGATGGTTCATTAGACGTGAATATAAATCACAGTATCATATTACCATTAAAAATTTTCAGAAATCAATATTAATAGATGTCGGGTATATCTACCTCCATTAAGCATCAACTTCTTCTCCTCTAATATAATAGTTAATTCGAATTAATCAAATTAATTATTACTTCACGTTCCATACTTTCGTGTACGTTTTTAAGACAGTGATGAGTCAAGTATATATTATTATATAGCATAATTAATGTTCGACATAAATATTATTCTAAAATTCATGTTGTCAAAAATTATGTTATAAAAATATACGTCATAACGAAATAACATGCTTCAGTTGTGAAAGGTACTTTTTTTGAACTTTGATAAGTTCATATAAAGTCTCTATACATTATTTATTTAAAAGCCTTTGATTCATTTTTTCGGATTATAAAGCTTCGTCAGAAATCCAGTTTAAACTGATTGACGTTAATTAAACGACTAAATTCGAAGAAAAATCTTTTATCTACATATATATTTTTGCATAAAAACTTCTTGACGCTCTTCACAACTGAGCGATATATACAAAGAGGGTGAAAACATGTTTCTTGAGTCCTAATAGAAATAACTTTAAACAATAAATCAATCGAAATTCATTTCGACGTGGTGGAGACTATTTCACGAATAACACGATTTAGATGTTACTAATAAATTAATTTCGTATAAGAATTATTACAACGGACAACTCATAAATCTCATGGAAGATGTGATTTATCATTCAGATATCGAAGTTAGAGAACAACGCTCCAGAGATATTTCCTTCACGATTCCCATTTATAGCCCACTTCTACTAAACGTTACCAGACTTCGTAGTTCCCATAATTTTCTGTCAGAGAATAAAACTTCATTACCATTATTGAATGGTAGCAAATGAAGGGTTAAAGTAGTAAACGTTAAGTATGTAAGTGACAAAAGAATAAAAAATTATCTCTTCGCACGAAACTTAATTGAATAAAAATATTAATTTTTGAAAATCGATAAATTTGTTTATGAAAAGCTTAACATCTGTATTCAGAATAAAGATATATGATCCAAAAAAGATTCTATATTATATTTATAGGAGAGTCAGTAAAAATTTGGCTACATATACGGCATATAAACCCCATGTGTGACGTGAGAAAAATGTTAGAAATGGTGGTATAATTAATTTATTCCTGGTTACTATCACAAGATAGAACTGTGTTTGTAGAGGAAACAAATACAAAACAATAGATATACTTAACGTTCTAAGTTTATAACATTTAATAACTATTAAATATTTAGTTACTATAGTTATTTATATTTAATAGTTATTAAATAAATTGTGTAATTAAAACAGCATTTGTTAAATACTTTTGTAGTGAATATAAAATAACGGAAATAGTTCTCAAATGTTCTTTTATTCTACGCATAATAAAAAATTAGTGTAACTAGTGGTCTTTGTAAATAGTATTAAAAACGGCCCTACTAAATATTGTCACTTATTAATGTAAGAATTTTTCTAATATTATTTAAACTTTATATTCAATAAAAAGCGCTCTCTGTGATATGAATGTTTACATAATATGTGAACAAAGAACCTGTATTAAATTGAAATACCCACATTGACCATATCACACACAAACATCAAATAGAAAATTTCAGTTTTAGTTCATCAGATCTAAGGACATTCGCTTCACATTTCGTGGTGCTATACCGGAACGAACCACCAATCGCGATAGCTTTGTCAGCAGCCCTTGTTCACCATCATAGCCCGGGATGCGCAATTCAAACACGTTCTCCCCGTAGCATGGGGGTGATCGGGATTACTCATTTTTTACTACTTTCTGCAATTAATATAATGAACAAGTAATAAACACTTTGGGATCGTTACGAAGAGTATGTTTTCAATAAATATTCTACAGATCTTGAAAATATACAAATTTTGCTCGTGTAATCACGAGGGTCCTGTTATTAATAATGAGTCATTAGAGTGTTAATGAAGTTAGAAAATTTCGTACTACACATAGAATGTATCTATAAAAACTTTCCGCAAGTGTTCAAATACTTTTGTGAACTGTACGTACCTACTATATAAATACATACCATTGCTAAAATGTATAATATGTTAATACTATAAGAAAGTGCTAAGTATTGCACATATTATATATCATGCGGTCATTAATTCTTAATTAATTCATAATCACCTTGATAAAATTCATATACATACTATTATCATAAGTTCACTAAAATCTTTGAATAGTTGTGAATGGTACTGTATATAATGAAGTCAGTAATACGCAATCAATACAAATCAATAGCAATTTTGTAAAAAAATATCTGTTTCCACTAATCGTAAGAACAAATGATTTAAAACTCATCTTGAGTTTGAAAGTTTTAATGTTAATATACTTTTCACAACATATTATGAATCATCATCAAATAATTCATATTCAAGAAGAGTTTTTGTGGACGTTAATTCATAGTATCTATTTTTTAAGTAACTAGTGTCATATTTGGTAAAACTGTGGGAAGAAAATTACCACAATAAAATAGTAACATGATAAAATAGAGTTCACTGTATCATAAAAAATGTCCAATAAAATTGTAAAATGAAAATGAGGAATTTTTATGCAACAGAGAGAAATGAATGTATAAAAATTCCCATAAAAAGATTGTGGAATCAAAGTAAAAATCTTTATTGAAAAACGAAAGTAATAGAACATACGGAAAATTAAGATGGTATCTCTACGAACAGAGATCGGGGAACGAAAGTTAAAAAAGTTTCGATGGAAAATTGATAACTAGCGAGCGTGAAAGGATTTGATAAAAGGGCGTAAAATTAACGTGTAAAAATTCGATGAAAATTGGAAAGTCGAAGCAGAAAATTCTATTGAAAAGGGGAAGAACGACGATGAGGAATTATGATGGAATTTCTAAGTAGACTCAGCGAAAAGTTGAGATTGAGAAATAAAATGAAGAATTCTGGCAGAATATAAGAAGAATAATTAAAGTTAGAATTTTCAAACGGAAAATATGAAATAGAAGTAGAAAAGCTCATGGTTTAAGGTTGTAGGATTTCATTAAAAGATTTCATTAATATAGAGAATATCTACATATAAAAGCAGAGATAGAAAAAGAAATTTATGAACTATATCCATACATGAAAATCGAACGTACCGTCAATAATTAAAAATTAAATCCAAAATATATCCTTGCTATGAAAGAAAAAAGTGAAATGAAAGTTTGGTTTAAGAGGAAATGAGCTTTACCGTTGTAGAAAAATTTTGGAATTTGTACCATAAGGGAAAACTTTCTGATGGTTGAAGAGTAATTCAATATAAAATTTGATAAATGAGAACATTTACTCTTCGACAAAGTATTTTCAAATTCCTTTATTCGACATATTGAATAATTTATTAAAAATTACAATAAACAATTTTAATGAACTTGTAATTTTAAATTCTGAAGTAACGAGTGGTAAATTCAATTTTGCAGAAGAATTGTTTATAAATCTTTTTTAAATTGCTATTTGATTACAGATTAAATTAAGAATTGTTCATCATATAAACTTTGATTAAATTATATCTTGTCACATCCTAAGAGATGTAGTTCAAAACAAATAAACAGAGTAAAATTTAATTAATAAATAATTTATTCGTTAATAGAATTTAATTTTCAAAATATGCGCTTACACTGTTACAAATTAGAAAAATTAATAACATGAAAAATTTGCTCGAAACTGCTCGTGTTTCACGAATTATGAATAAAAGCAAATAATTTTTTTGAATTCTATTTAGCTTTGGGTTACACAAATTTACAGACGAAATGTCTTTCGTCCGGAAGAAAAATCAAACACGAAAGTCGTAAGTTTCTCTCTCGAAACGCTAGAGCTTAACGATAAAATAAGAGCGACAAAGTAAGATAATTTCGAGGCGGTGGAGAACGAAGCTAGGAAATCTTGATGAGGAATATTTTACGGAACATAGCGCCACAATTAAGGGGGCCGTGTCATCTTGTAGGAATTGATATCGAGCCACGAACGAGTTGGCAGCTTCCACTGTCGCGAGTTACTCATTTCTGGGTCGTTTTATCTGCATACGACCGCGTACAGATAATTGAACACGGTTTATTTTAGAAATAACAAATTTACTAAGTGATCCGCCTGGTAAAAGTTGCGGTACTACGATTCGTTAATTGACCATCAGGAAAAGGGGACACGGAAATATTTAGCTGTGAAGTCAGTCTGTTGGCAGTGGTAGCTATTCCTTGTTTTGTGATAAACGACGATCGAGATTATTATTGGGCTGAGGATTATTTTTAGAGAGAAATGGTATTTTCGTGACATTTGTTAGGGATTTGTGAAATTGATACCGAGGAACTCATGTGACGACTATCGTTTATCATTGACAGAAAGTTTGATTTATGTGAATTTCGTAGCTTTTTATAGCAACTCTTCGTTGTAAAGCGTAATAAAATTTTGTAGATATTCCAGATGAATTATCAGATACGTATGAGTCATTCGAAAACCCTATTGATCAACTCCATAAATATAAAAGTGGAGAAACATAATGATACTACAAATAGTTCTTTTAAATTTATTTTGGAATTTGGGATTATTTATGCCTCATTTATTTCCGATAAATAACCTCCAGAAAGTAAGTAACTTGATTTTTGTGAAACTGAACATTTATTGCATATGTGCACATATATGTATATATTGCACAACATTACTTACATATATCAGTTCAACAAAATTTTTCTTCAATTTAATAATGTTAGAAATGTTATATTGTTATATTTTATATTGCATTTTTTATGCTTCAGTGTATTAATATTAGCTCAAAGATATATTTTTTCAATATACTCGTATCAGCCCTACAAAAGTGTTTTTATACTTCATTTACGCTTTTTTCAATTCACATGATTTTATAAGAAAAATGTTTTTAGTAAAGTCAGAGAACTCTGACCTTGATACAAAAATATTAATACATACTGAGTGAAAACAATCATTTTCGTTAATAGACATACAACATGGCACTGTAGCATTGGTGAAGGATCATATATCGTAATAACTGAGACGAAGTGTGGATAAGTTTTCAACTTAGCAATAACATACCTACTTTATTGCTTTATTTCTTATCTTCTACTGTGTTTCAAGAACAGTGGGCAATTGACATTGACTTATTTTGGTATCAAAAGTCAAGAGTGAACATAGCTTAGTTTGTTTTTAATTTTGTAATTTCATTTACGAACCGTGTGAAATCAGAAAAGCATTGATATTCGATCAATAAGAATTAAAAAATGTTACCATTTTTCTAAAATCACACATAAGCAAGTATAAGAAGAACTTCAGAACGTTGAAGCTTAAATATCGCGGATTATGAGTAAAAAAAAAAAAAGAAATGAGGGAAAAATATTTTGATTTAATTCTTTACTAAAATCACAAAAGAAACATTGATTTCTTTTGTCAATTTCAAAATGATGCTTGAAGTGCATCATGATAACTGAAGAGTGTATCTGATAAAAACCATCCGAAGCTATCAGAAATAATAAAGTTTTTCAAAACGTAATAATAATGAATATATAAAACTGGTATGGAACGGGAGAGATAATAAGCTTTTAATTCGCTAAAGAAGTTAGATATTAGTAAAAGCGAGGTAATAATAAATATTATAAGAAAATTCCTTAAAAATTTGGGAATTTCAGAAAAAGGAAATGAAAAAGGTCGAGTGTTTAAACGTGTAAGATATAAATTCCATAAAGAAATACGAAAAAGTTTGAAAATTATGATAGAAAAGATGAGAGGAAAAGATTGAAAGAAACAGAAATTCAAAATTCCATGAAAAAGTATGAAAAAATGCTATAATTCATGATAAATGGAAAAAATTGCAAATATGCGTCAAAAGTTATATTATAGTTCAAAAATTCAAGTAGAACAAAGAATTTAGTAGTGCATTCTAATGTTCATAGAATCTACTCATAATAACCTATTCAATCTACTGAATAATATTCTAAAATTTATAGAGGAAAAATCATTATTCACTCGATGCAACAATAAAGAGACATAAAATTCACAGAGTCACAAAATAAATATAATCCTTTTGTCGAACTTTTCTTGAAAAAGACTCGTCAATCGAGTAACGAATTCAATCGTCTACAACGAAAGAAAGTAAAGCTTCCAACAAAACGTCAGAAATTACCCAATTACGTATGTCTTTCAGGACGAACTTCGAGTACAAAGCTATTTAAACATCGCATCATTCAAAACACTCAATCTGTCTATCATCGCTCCCCTTTATCGCGTACAGCGAAAATTCAACCGGAAATTGTTGGAAACGTTTCACCGGTCTAGACCAGCTCCAAGCTCATAAACGAAGCTCCCGAATTAAATTCGCATGGCAATGTTTATTGATAGCACTCAGCTGTTTTTGTTTTGGCATGCATTGCGAAGACACACGGAGCACGCGAGGAAGAAGAAGTGTCGTCACTGCGTTATTGTTATTTTGAGCTTTGTCGAAGGTTGTGCATCGATGTCTCGCATCTAATGTGCCTGACACATCACAGATGACATACGTCGAAATTCGATGTTGGACCTCGATATATGAGAGGATAATGATAACAGGGTTAAGAATATATTTCTTGAAAAGGTTTCGTCGAAAGATGTTTCCACCCGGATTCCGATCACCTTTTTCGATTGAGAATTAACAGATTTGATAAAACTGTACATTGGAAATGAAAATTGGCAAAAGATGCTATTAATGAAGATAAGACTTTCTTTCTGGTTCGTTCATTAAATATGGGAAACCTAAAACAAGATAAAATCTGGGAAACTTGGTCCTCAAAATCGTGGTGCAACAGACTGGGTGATTCTGCATGGAAAAATAAGTCGAAGAAAAGAATATCATTTTTTCATTTAAGGTTTCGTTTTCGAAAAAAAAAGAGTTTGAAAATCTGTCAGGTAACCGTGTATTAACTGGAAGTTTCGAAGTAAGACATTTCTGTTTCTGTTCGTGTTTGTATTATTGAACACGAACAATGTCACGATGTGCTTCCTGTTATTGCTGTTATCTTATTTCCGCGATATCGGACTGTAGGTAATATTACTTTCTTTTATTTTGTATTTAATTTGAATAATTCTATAAGTAAGTATAAGAATATTACTTTATAAGAATCTTTCGACTAACGTAACAAGTGTTAGAAATCTTAACCATGTTGTTGCACACACAGGTGTAGCCTTTGATCTAAATTGTTATGCAGTTCTTCTAGTGTATTATGTATATCTTTAAATTTTCGAAAGCCAAAACAATGTTTGCTTCAATTCTTCTACATTGTTATTATACGTGGAGTATATTTTGGATTTAATAATACAAACCTCAACAGAAACAGAAGTTTCATACCTCGAAGCCTACAATTAATACACATCACTTTTTCCGAAAACGAAGACTTAGATGAAAAAATGTTATTCTTTCAAACAAATTAAGTGAAAAATCAATATATTTGTTTACAAGATTTAGGTCAGATTTGGACTAAAGTTACACAAGTGGAATAATTTCAACACCTGAAAATACATCCAAGTAAGTTTGATCCTTAAATAAAACATCAGCTCTCAGTGAATGGTATTTTGCGTCTTAATTTCCAACAAAAACTGAGAGCAGCGATAAATAGACGCTTTAGCCTGCTAAAAACCCACGTCAGGTACGGCGGCAAGGTTGTTCTTTACTTCCAACAACACTCCCTAAGTCGTGCAATATATCTAAATAGCTTCGGTTAGTAAATATATTATACATCCATTCACCGAACACCAGCCAAAAACAGCGTCTTGATGGAAACTGGAGAACGACGATAAATTCAATGCATTAACTATGCGCTGTAGTGGATTGCGTTAGTCCAAAAATTTAAAGTTCAGTTGAACATACACTTTCTAATCTTCCTGTTTGGATTTACGCGTGAACTGATCTAGCAATAGCTAAAGCTATACGTATTTCACATGTATGCAGACACTTGTGGTCAATTTTGAAAATAAATTTCCATCGTCGTTAGCAATTTAACAATGAGTTATAAAATCGGAGCTTGCGGATTATAAGCTCGAAATGAGCTATAACTGGATTGCGAATTTTTACACGAATTCATATTTTTGAAAATATAAGTTAAAAACAGAATTCCGATAAAAAAAGATGTTTCATCTACTAAATATTGTAGAAAGCACTATATTTTGAATATTTTGTATATTTTTTTTCATACTAACATCCTATACTAACTTTCTGATTTCCTATAAATGCATAAAAATTCGCACTCTAGTTATTTGCCACTCTCGGTTAAAAAGAAACAAATTTTTTTAGATGTAGGTATTGCAAAAGGAACATCGTAGTTTTATCACCTGTCTTCAAAAGCTTGCATCTTTCAACTATTTTAGATTAAAATACTTCCTTTCAGTCGGTAAGTACAAAAAGAAAAAAAAATCATGAAATCAACAAAAATGGGCTTGTCATATTTATCCTACACAGTCTCTCATATCATAAATCTAATATGACGCGTTAATTATTATTTTTCAATTCAAGATCTTCATCTTTTAGTGAAGTAAAAGCGTGGGAAGGTTAATGAGCTGATCTAACCTATTTTCTATACTTTACAAATTATAGTAATGTTACGAATATAATAAAATTGATTGATATTAAATAATTTTCAAACATTTCAGGGAGCATCCAACTCAAGAATATAAATATCAATAATGTTACAAAATATTTGATCAATTTTTGGTTTAATTTTAGTTTTATAAATGCATCATCAATAAGAAGAGGGAAATTTTATCCCCAAGTAAATTTTTCTTTATGAAATTAAAAAAAAAACTATAGTAATCGATCGCTTAAAATATATTTCTTCGCGAATTAACAAATGAAAAATCAATTAAATATGATGTTACAATTTTTTTTAACACAAATGATTAATTGAACTTATAAGTGTAAATAGTAGCATAATTTGACTACTCTCTCAGAATTCTATTATATCTACTGTGAAAATTCTTTTCGAGTTATAACAATCTTTATAAACCCATAATATCAACAAATTAAATCTCCCGACTACAGGTCAGTTCGAACGAAATTCATGTACCAAACTTCGATATTTCTACTTTGCCTCTATTCCCCAAAATGCAATATATTACTAAAAAAAAAGGAAAATTACACAAAAAGCGAAGTTAGAGGTCTAAGACACGTGCAGAGATCTCTTTATCACTATCTTTGCCAAAAGTAACGAAAACTTTCTTATTCCCTTCGAACATTTCAATTCCCCAGCCACCATCGTCGGTCTTCGGGAAAATTTAAGAAACTTACGGTTTGTACAACGCACAAGAAAACCTAAATAATATAAAATATAAAACAAAAATGACAAAACTTTAGAAAAATGAAGAAACTTAAAAAAGCTTTAAGAATGCAAGGAAATTTCAAATTTCAAAAGTCCAAAACATTAAAAATTCATAGAGTCAAAACAGCATGTTCAAGGAAATGTACTCGCCCTCCGGAATCTCAAGCATTCATAACATTTTTATGTAATTAAGAAAATAGTTAAAATTTGAAGAGTAATTCCAGAAATATCAACTGCTTAAAAGATAGAAAAAACCTAAAAGATTCAAGAGGCTTCTTAAGATCACGTAAGATGTAAGAAGATTGATAAAAATCCAAAGAAATTTAAAGAATTCAAGAAAGTAAAAAAAAAAAAAAAAAAATTGAGGATTAGACGAAGCGGGAGACATCCTAAAAACTGTAAGAATACCGATAAACGCTACAAAAATTTCAATCATCTTTTTCGCCTCAAAAGGCAAAGAAATCTTCAAAATTCAGAACGCTTCGGAAATTCAAATAAATTGTAAAAATTCAGAAGAATGCAAGAAACTTCATATATCTGAAAAATCTCAAAAAAGATAAAAATAGACAAAAAAACTCTGTGGAATCGCAACACCGTAAAAGACCTGAAGAAAATCCAAAAAACGTAAGATTCAAAAACTTTCAGAACATAAAAAATCATTAAGAATGATGGACGAAAATTTATAAATACTACTGAAGAAACACTATACGAAATCAGTATAGAAATTGTGACAAGGCTTCTTAAAGAATCCGAGAAATTCTAAAAATCCGGAAAACTCCAGAAATCTTAATATTGCAGAGATATATAATACCACGGAATCTATAAAATTTAGTTCTTATTTAATGAAATAGTTTAACCTAATCCAAATCCAGTAAAAATCTAAAGAATTCTAGCAACGCGAGTGACTCAATCTATTATGGACTAACATTATGAGTTTTATTAAATTCGTGTTGTGATTATGAAGAAGAATTTTGAGAACTTTACTCGATACATTTTGACATTGCTATCTTTTTCTTCCACTTAAAGACTGATTTTATGAAGTTTAAAGAAATTGAAGTATCTTGTAACATAATGATACTGTTCTTTTTTCAAATCATAGAACTTCCCTTTTTGCCTCTAATTCGTGACTCATTTTACTTACGTTTACTTGGTAAAGTTCAGCTTACGTAACTTTTACATATTATTTCGTTGCTTCATCCTTACTGGATTAAGAAACGAGAAAAAGCTCTTAAACTCAAGAAATTACAAAAAATCTAAAACGTCATGGGTATCTAGAAAAACAAGGAATTCAGAGGGTTAATATAAGAAATTCTAGGGACGCAAGAAACCCAAGAAATACAGAAAATTCTTGAAGCTAAAACAAAATGCGAAAACCGTAAAATATAAGAAATATAATAAATATAGAAATATAGATCCGAAAATTTAATCCAACTGAATCCATCTAACGATCTAAGGAATATTAGAGACGTAAAAAAGCCAAGAAATACAGGAAGACTTTGAAGCTAAAACAAAATGCAAAGATATACAAGATATCTCTGAAGAACCCTTTTTATTAGACTGGAAAATTCAAAGATCGGCAAAGAATGAGTCAAACGATTCGACACGTGTTTGCCATTCGGTCAGCTTTGCCTGGCAACCGGCGATAAACCGCTGTTTTGCCAACTTAT
Source organism: Bombus difficillimus (assembly GCA_014737525.1). Lineage (NCBI taxonomy): Eukaryota > Metazoa > Arthropoda > Insecta > Hymenoptera > Apidae > Bombus > Bombus difficillimus. Next base: position 849,490 of record JACXIT010000135.1, on the reverse strand, counting down.
TATTCCGCAACGATCAGGGGCGGACTTCTGGTCATGGAGAATTTGAAAAGATTGCCGATGAGTCGATAGAGATTTGCGGTCGCTTTATGTAGAATTTAATTTTTACGCCACAAACAGTGTGGATAAAATTACAGTTGTAAATTCTTTCTAATTGTCGTAAATAATGAAAAGACATATATGCTAGACATCAGGAGTGGATTGGATTATTGGAGAGTTTGGGAAAATTTTAGGCGAACCAATAGGAATTTGGGGTCATTCTACGTAGAATTTAATTAATGAATTAAAAATGGAGGGCCGATCGTATCGCTCCAAGTAAAATCTCCAAGTAAAAATTTAAGTCGTAGTCCGCCCCTGGTAATGGCGCATAAAGTATGACTCACATATGTATGCAATGTCGGTTTCCGCGAGCTCTGTAATTATTCGATAACATGCAGTTCATTGAGTCGTTTTCGCGAAAACTTCTGCATCTTTTCGTTCTTTCTTCTTTTCTTAGTTTTTGTATCCTTTCATCGCGAGACTGGGAAATAATCTTGAGAGTAATAAACTTTTAATTGACATACATATCGTTCCAGTTGAAATGTGGAGCTTGCTGGCAAATTGAATGGCCGAGAGCAGAACAACGTGGAATCACGCGGATTAATTAGAAGAGCGATGAGTCTCGCGATTAGCTTCCGAGTTTGAGACTGATAAAGGAAAACTATGGATGATCTTCGAAATATATAGTAACCCATAATTTGGCGTAAATATTTGTTAGAAGAGCGTTAGAATTAGTAATGAGACGAAGTTTAATATTTAAGTTTAATATTATATATCCGATGAAATCCGATACCCAAGGTTCGTTTCACAGAGTTTGTATATTTCTCGTAACATGTTTTTACTGTCTTTACTTTTTTCCGCAAAACGACGCCAGTATTACTGCTAGTACTAGAATAAAAAGTATATATATATTTTTTGTATATGATTTATATATGTGTGTCTGTATGTGTGTGTACATTTTTGAGTCTAAGTTTATATTATATATATATTATTACGTTATACAATATATACATGTATAATTCGCTGAAATTGAAAGAAATCAACAAGAAATTCGCAATGTAATGAATTAAATTTTTGATACATATCAGTCCCCAATTTGTAAGAATAAACAACGCTTTGAAATGGAACGTAGGTAAATATCGCCAATCTGTTTTTATATTTTTTGTTATAATTTGTTAATAAGGCTTCTTTGATATAAAGATAATATATATAAATAAATATAAATATATATAAATCGTATAAACATAGACTCAAAGATGATATATATATAAATCACATAATCATAAACTCCAAGATTAACTGTGTGTAAAGATTTCTGAACCCACGTATCACACCCTTTTTCTTACTTTTTACTCGTAAAATGTGCTGACATCGTTTTGCGAAATAAGTATAATGGTTCATTGCACTTGCGAACTATTCGACCGTCATACACTGTTTCCGAACCTCAGAATGAATACTTGTAAGTTCCGAAAATTTACTTACAAGTACTTCGATATGAGAATGAATCAAAACTCTTGCAAGTATTAATCAAGTTATGACAATCAGAAAAGCGCTACATATTGTATAAATTTTATTTTATTGCTTGCGCTCAACTATTTGAAAATAATATTTAGTTTATATTTTATACACAATTACAATAGTGGATGTCAATGATCACCAAGAAAAATTATTTGAAAGAAATAGAGAATTTCTGATAAGTTGCTCATAAAATTTCCAACTTATTCGGGTAGTATTCGATTGTACTGGAAAAAAGGGCAATGTAGGATATGACGGAACGGGTGGATAAAATGGAACATCAATGTTTCTCTTACAATTAGATAGAAGCTGCAAATGAGTTGCTGTCGTGTGATATAATACTAAACAGACCTCACAACAATTTGTGATCGATCATCGCGCACACATTATTTTTAGAATTGGAAAAATTTACGGTATCGAATTTTCTATTTTGTGTTCGTCTTTCTACCATCTCTTTTAATTTGTATTTTGAAGATTTAGAACAATACGTACAGTATTGAATTCTGTAATCCTTACACTTTATTTTGATGTTTTACTTGGTCTTTAGTTCACTGATATTAAATGTTTATTAAAATACCTCATCTAGTGAAAACGGAACGCCTACGTACCTATACGGAAGAATAGAAATGTCTTCCAGCTTTTACTATTATTTCTTGCAATTATTAGGTTGTAGAGTAAAATTTTATTTACTGTCATAGTTTCCCATAAAATTGATACAATGCATGAAATGACAAGGATGAGCCCGTAAGATTTGTACGAGTGCTGAGAAAGAAGATGATGTATTTATCTGTGACTTTTGTTCATAAAATAACAAAACTAAAACATGTGTATATATATATATATAAATTAAGAGCTTTTAATTGATAAGAATGAAGGTTTTGCACTTTTAAATGGTTTTAAATGAGTGTTCTGTTTTGTCAGACTACTTGAGCGAAGCGGATATTGCTAGATTTCCGAAAGATTTTATTTCCCTTCGTAGCCAAATACTTTTCTTAACAAAGTGTCTCATTGTTTTAACCTAAGGCCTACTTAAAACTCCTATTGAAACCCTATGGTTCTTTTGCCTTCTGATTTTTTGTAATTACAATCCAAAGTTACGTGTTCCATTATACCTACTTCCTTCATTTCTTTCGTCGAAGTACTCACATAGGATTCGAATCTGTCGCGTTTAAGTTCGAATCTATTTGAGAGTACTGCGCCTGTTTTTCGAAATATTTAGTGTTCGAATCTAGTTGGTCAATTTACTTACTTACGCCCTTACTTATGCACTTGAATGAATCACTAGTTTTTGAGAAGGGTTATACATTGAATTTTAAAAGTGAATGGAGAATACAAGGATTACTTGGGTTTCTATTCGAATATCTATTGTCCAAACATTTTATAATGTTCCACTATTTGGAACATTATACTGGGCAAACATTTCATTATTTTAATGTTTTACCATGCAAACGTTTCATCATTCCGACGTTCTCCTATTCGTACGGTAGCGTTGTACCATTCGAACATTGTACTATGCAGATGTTGTTGTAATGCACTAATGAAACGTTTTACTATATGAAAATTCCACTACTCTAATATTGTACCATTTAAATAGTTCGCTACTTGAATATTTTATTGTGCAAATGTTTTACTGTTTTGGCCTTCCAGTACTTAAATATTCCATTATTTAAACATCTTAGATCTTGATCATACAAAGAGTGGCGAGCGGTGAACTCTGCCGCTCAGTTTCTGTATGAATTATTTCCTATAAATCTATGAGTTTGATTTATTTTCTGCCGCTTTATCATCACATGTTTGGCCGCTCTTTCCGCTCGCCGCTCTCTGTATGATCAAGGCCTTACTGTTCAAACGTTTTCGCTATCCGAATATTTAATTGTCTCAATGTTTTACTATTTTAACGTTACATTATCCAAACATTCTGATACTCTCGTATTAGTATTGCATTGTTTAATTGTTCCACTATTCAAATGTTCTATTATTCGAATATTATACCGTCTAAATGTCTTACATATTATTCAAATTTCACATTCGAACGTTCTCCTATTTATCGGATCCTTCTCCAACCTCTTACTGTTCAGCCGTTCCATTACCTACATATTCTACTGTCTGACAGCGGAATTGAGCACTTTTTATTTCAAATGAGGAGCAATACATAAAAAGACCAATTAATTATCCCAAACGGAATAACGAATAAATTTATTTGTGAATAACGTTATTTGCAAATAAATTATAAGGTTTCGTTTGAGAAACAAATTACCTACAAATAATGTATTTGCCAAATATTTAATTATTTCACGTAATAACAGAAGATAAAGGAAAATAAATAATTGTTTTTCGTTTATATGCAATATATATTCATCGGCATGAAATGCTTACCTTAGGGACAACTGCGTATCGGAATATTTCATTAGATCAACCAACGTAAAAGATAAGAAATTTAAGAAGGAATATATACACTAGGCTTATGTATTAGAACTTTAAGAGTTGGAATTCCGTATACCATAGATAAACATCTTTATATTTTCTTGACAAAATCAAATAAATAATATCTATATATCAAGTAAAATAACAAATATTCAAACTACTTATTTTCCAAATACATTGTTATTTAAATAACGTTATTTAAGTTAAAATGTTAACTATTTATAAAATGTTAAAAGTTTTACTATTCAAACAGTTCTATATTAAATTCTTCCGCTTCTCAAACATTTTACTCTATCCGATCTATCATGTGCATGTTATATTGTGTTATACGTTAGTAGCTTATGCATAATGCCAGAGATAATGCCAACTTTTTGCTTCTTAAAACAATCTCAGTTTTTCTCTGCTTTTTTCCATCGTTGAATCGTAGTTCACAGGAATTATGTAATTCATTGAATTACAGCATAACTTTCCGCATTCGAACATCTAACATCCCAATGCTCTATTATTTGAACAATGTTTCCTTTATCACTTTAGCATGACATTGGCTTTACGTTCCAATATCGCCACCTATTGTATAGTAGCATAAAAATAGAAACATACAATACTAATTACTAAAACAGAAAATATAATACTTCAGAAGTTAAAAATGCTAAGTATACGGCAAGAGTCGCGAAAATGTACGACGTTGCTGGAATATTCTCGCTTCGAAACATTGACGTTGGTAGAAGAAGAAACACTTACATAACATAATCTAGTAATAAAATATCATTCAACGCAAATGAATTATATTAAAATATTTACATTGGTTTCATACAAAATTCATAATCTTCTTCAATTCATTAAAGGAATCAGAATAATTGACAAAATAACATAACAATATAACAATATTCGATCCTGTCGCTAATAATCATGCAATTGATCCGATGTTAACATTTAATTAAATAAAAGAATTTCATAAACAAATGAAGAATATTACAGTTACGTTATGTCTAACTTATCTCGTGTTAAAATCTCAGACTGAACATATATTAACTAATATTTAAAAAATTAAATTAAGACAAAAGAAAGAAAAGGAAAATACCACTGTAATAAATATTAACAATTTTTTATGCCTCTTTGAATTTTCCAAAGATTCTTTTTTATTAATCGTAAGATTTTATTATGGTAATAATAGAACATTTATGTGTTATTACGTAGGTAACTTGTTATTAGTACATTTGTTAGACGCTTAAAATAGAACTATAAAATATTATCGATCGATTATTCAATACACGTGTTGAAACATCCATAACATTTTTATCTGAAATCAGTTAATTCACAGCACGTATTTTCAATTTCTTACTTATAGCATGTACATATCGTTACACAATCGAAATTACGTTAACCTTGCACGGTGCATCAATCTTGGCTACGTCTTAGAATGTAAATCGCGTTTCTTCTATCCTAGAACATCCTCGAGGCTAATGGGAAAAAAGAACGATATGAGACATTAAATCAGTCGGACTCTCGTTGAAATCGAGAAATGTAAAAAGAGTCGTTTAAAGCAATAGCTTCGAATTGTTTCGAAATCTTATATAATATGGAAGATCATTAGATTTAAGTATGTTGCAGACCTTTTAGAAATTATAACGATGTATTTAATGCTAGAAGATTTGCGATTTTATTACAATTTAGTGAGAATAACAAAAGACATTCATTACCTTATCTTTCTCCCTTCCTTACTTTTGTTTGGCTTAATGTGAAAACCCGTTTTTCTTGATTCGATAATTATCAGCGAATTATGAACTTATTGCCTCCCCCGTTACGTATCACTTTAATATTACTCTTTGAAAATCTGCCTATTATATCTGATGGCGTAAGATGCATTTTATCAGTCTTTTAGTGCACTTGCTGGCTACATTATTAAGTTAAATAATTATTTTTTGTAATAGTGATGAAACACACGCGAACAGTAAAGTGTATAAATTTAATCATTTTCAAGAAGTTGTATCAACAGTCGAAGATACAAATATTTTTAATCAACAAACATCTGAAATTCGAATCAATACACATAACATTCGAAGATATATTTATTTCTTATATGTATGTAGCTTTATTTATTATATGTGTCAGTAACTACAAAATTTAATGAAATTGAAAAAGATGTCATATATTATTTTATAGACAATGTATTATAGAAATAACGTTAGTATCTATATTTGATAATTTAAAAATTTTTTTAAATTGAATAAATCAAAACGTATCTAATGGGATTCGAGTTCGTCCGTTTTGTACTATTCAACATCAATTTCAGTTTGTCGCATAGTGGAAAAGCACAATGTAAGATATGTAGTTTAGCAGTTGTAACACTGAGTTAATTATATTCACACATATACTTAAGAAATTGGTATATTGCATTGTTCAGATTAATAAGATTTACAAAGGAAAGGAAAAGATCTATGAATATACATTTTCTGAGACAGAAAACAATTGATAGAAAGGTACAAAAACTCAAAACCGTGACTACAATATGTAAGCTATATAAAAATATTCGTTTCAGAGATAAAACTGTATCATTAATTACAAAATTTGTATTTGTTTATAACATAATTTGCAATCATTTTCGTAAAAATGATCCCAAAATAGTTTAAAACAGTCGTAATATCTATTAAGTTGTCAAACGTGAAATCAGGTCCGTGAAATGTTGCGGCGTTTATCTCGACAGAACAAAACGAATCGTACGTAATTCGACAAAATAATATGAAACAAAAAAACGTTGTGCGCCTATTATTTCCTCATAAAACGAAAGAAACTTTTCGGACAACCTAATACTTAAACCTAACTAACGTAATGCAAATTTTTTATCTAGTCTCACAAAAATGAAAGAAACATTGAACGTTATAAAAAAATACAAGTTGCAAATTCCCAAGTAACACTTTTTATTTAGTGACAGTACAGTTAACACAAGATCCACTTACAATTCCCCATTCTGCTCCCGCATTCACTGAACAGACTCAAAGGAACGACAGAGACTAAAAAAAGAAAGAAGAAAATAAAGGCATGGTGGCTTGTTATACGAGTAACAAAGGAGAACAATACCTTGCAATCGATGAAATACCCTCAAAGAAGTAATCTACATCGTCGCGCTTGACTGAATGAAGCAAAGAACATTGAATTGCGCGCTTTATTTATTCCTTCTAGCGTGGAAAGCGCGAAATAAGTTGGCAATGGGGGCAAAGAAAAACGTCAGGTCGATTTAATCGAGCTTACACCAAATCGCCTATATGATCTTCCCTTAAATACCACACGTTCAGTAATTTTGAGCTGTGAAGGAGGTTCTCCAACGATGACATCCTGATAAATAGACCACTTTAAAAAAGCACCTTGTTCCTTACGAAGAAAACAATGTTGCAAGCTATCTAAACAGGTTCCGTAAAACGAATTTTCGTTAAATAAAAGTTACTATTATAGTTTATTTCATTATAGCGGCAGACAGAGTGACAGACAAAGATATACATATAGCTGGAGTATATTATGTTATTAAATATATCCAAATATATCTATCTATCTGTATATTATAGAGACTCTTTCGATAATGAATAAAAATAACAAATGTCAATTAAATTATTTGGTATTATAATTTATAGTGTATTTATGTAGTATAATTATGAGACAAGATTCACATAATTGTAACATTGTGTCGAGACAACATCTGAACATATTTAGTAATACGGAAAATATTTCTCCTTTTATTCCCGCGATAAACGAATTGTACAGATATTTCTGTCCCTCGCTGTATGTGTATTCCGTTAAACAGAAATTTTCTAGCAGTCATAAGTTTTCGTGAAGAGGAAAGTTTGAATAAAAGTATATACGGTAAGGATTATGCTTTGAAAAGCTTAGATATCCACAATGATTATAATATTGTTCAGAATACTGAACAGGATACTAAACTATAAAGTATTAGAAGAAAAAATAGGCAAAACCATATCTTTTCTGATTGTGAGATAAAAGAAATTAATTAATCTAAGTATTAGTCAAATGTGAAGAAATTTATTCTTTCCAAATCAAATTTAAATAATGTAGCGAAATCAATCCTTGCACTGAATATTTTCTGTTCATCTATTTTAATCAACGAATAACTCAGTCTGCCGAATATTGGAGTTAATGCACTTTTGCTCTCAATGTGTCATATGTACAGTGACTCACAAAAATACTTGAACACTTACCACGAAAATTGTTATGAATATATTATGTGTAATATGACACTTTTTGAAATTTCATTAGCGTGATGAAATGTGACTGTCATGATTATAGTGATAAAATTTGAAACCAATTCGAAAATATATGTAGGAAATACATGTTATTTACTACATATATACGAACACACGTTTCAGAAAAGGTTAGTGCATAGCATGAACAGTTGTTGTAAACATACATTTATTTCTGAAAATAATCCCAAATGGCGCAAAATATCTTATTCATATAATGGATAACTGACTTTTCGAATAGATCGTATACGTGCAATGAATATCATGCTCATGTAAATTTTCAGCCTTTTTTAAAGATTGACCATTGACATTCATGTTATCTTATTACGATGTTAATAAAATTTCAAAATATTTCATATAATACACATAATATATTCGTAAAAGATGTCTATAGCGTAATATAAGCCGACCGTTTGGCACATGCAGGTACATTTGGAATATTTAGAAAAATAATTAAGTTGTTAAAACTTGGAATTTACTTGGAAAGTTTTACCATTTATCGCTACTACATCATAACGTAACTTGTTTATAGACTTCGAATAATAAACAACGTACATATGTAGATGCCAAAAGTAATATATTATGAGTAGTGTGTTACAAGTAAACAAATTTAAGCAAATTTTATACATTTTCTATCATTTAATTTCCTCTTAGATTTATGAAGATAATTAAAAGTCCATAGCATTTTAGATAATAAACGATGTGAATATCAAAATTAACATAACTAACCGTATTTGCTTATACTGAAAATTTTTACCTCTAACAGTTATTATATAATATTTTCAGTCTTCAATAACTGAGGAAGTTGAAATTAATGTTAAAAAATATAGGATACGACACACAAACATTTTATTCATAAATCCTTCTTTCTCCAAATCAAAAGGTATTAAACAAATTAGAGTCACATCAAAGCTATTTATTGCAGTAATTTTCATGGACAATTTTCAACTATAAATAGAACTTATTATTAGTATTCTATTTATTAGTCGTTCACTAGTAATTTTTGTCACTTAATATTACCAATTAATTTTAGAAGCATTGTCTAAATTTTCATTGCAGACTCAGATAAAAAAGTAGTAAAAAGAGACTCTGAGACTTCAAGACTCTGTTACGTGTCATTCAGTAAACTAATTCGTCTAATTTCTCAAAAATACTCGGGTCGTTTGGTCCAATGTTAGAAAACTTATTGCTTCAGAGAGTATCCGAATATTAATGTCGATCACTGTATTCACACGTGTTACATAATAAATTCAGAAGAGATTGGATCATTGTAAAAAATTCATTGTTTGCGCGGATCATCAAATGTGACGGGAAATTTAACAGCTCTGATGTACATGGCCGACTGATGCGCAAATATCGTGTCACACATGGAAAATAATTTCGATTTAGAGGTGGTCACAGCTAAAAGGTTAACGATGATTTGCAACAGGACACGTCGACTGCCGCATTACGGGCCGCAAAAGAAATATAGAACAGGTGCGCTCGGACAAAAGCCCGGGAACGCTTGTTCCAGTTGTCACGCGAAACAGTATCGCATCGTGTGATACGATCTTATTTGCTAAACAGAATTTTCCTGAGTCCACTCGGTAAACAAAATTGTTTGCCGACACGACACCGAACCAATGTCATCATTTTTCGCTATTAGGATGGCATCGGTCGACGATGTGACTTGTGAGATAGTCCGACACCACCTGCTGACGTACGGAATATGAATGGGAAAAGGGATTATGGTACCATGAGATTACAGAATCATCAAACCAGGGAGACTACAATAAGGCATATTCTGAGATCATGAGATTATAACAGGGGTTCCCAACCATCTCATAAATGCATATCACTAAAACCAAAACCATAACAAATTTCAGTTCAGTGTCAAGGAAGATATATCTTGTATGTATATATTTATGTTACTCATGTCATATATTTTTATTTCGTTTCTAATAAAATAATTGAATACTTGAACTGAACTCTAACATAGTTGCTTAATACTGAGACAACCGTACAATGAACATTCATAAACTTTTAGATAACATTTTTATGGCGTATATTTCATAAATTTTATTATCCACATATCACTCAACTATTACTCATATGCATATCACAGCTTGAAAACTGCTAGTTTATAGGATTACGAGACTATGGGCCTTTTGAATTACAACACTGTAAGACTGTGGAACTTTGGAATTATAAGACTATAAAAAAATAAGGAACTATAAAATTATGAGACGATGTTGAGCGTAATATTGTAGACTTATGTATGAAATTAAACAATAGAACAATGAAATTACGAGATTATGAGATTCTAAAACGAAGCAATTATGGAACCATGAAACTGAAAACTATAAAACAATGGGGTCGTGAAGGTATGAAATTATGAAACCTTAAGGCTATGAGGCTATAAGAATTATGTTATCATGAAACCGCGAGGCTATAGGGTTTAAGCACAAGATTATGAAATTATGTGATCATGCGTCATTACAATCATAAAGGCTATAAAATTATCGGATTGTGATCTGTAATTAGAATTTGATATTAAATATCCATTATGTAAATACTTAGATAGTAAACAACTTTGAAAAATTCTACACAATATCTTCATTGTTTATTCGTTGACTCATGATAAAATTAAAATTATAATAATTTAATAACTTTTTGTCGTATATTTATATTTTGCTACTCTATTAGTCCTATTTCTTATTTATCTCTGTATTATCATTACTGTACTGTACTACCATTATATACAATCAAAATATTATTTTCTTTCTATCGGGGGTTAAACTTGTTCAATTCCAAATGCGCAATTGATATTTTATAAAGCAAATATTATAAAATAATTTTATATTTGAAATTATCAGAAGCTCAACGATAAAATAAATTACTAAAATACTTCAGTATTTTTATCGGTAATCGAAGCAGACGTTTTAAAATCATAAAAACTTAAATACCTCCACCACCAAGTCACAACAATAAAATTTAATTTTTTAATGGAATAAAAAATTACAGCTGAACGCCCTTAATCGGGCACTGAGCAAACTCGTTAATTGAACCGGTAGTACTTCAACGATTTATACAACTCGATTTATACGACTAACCGTTGTACTGATTGAAAAGATTACCTCGATAAAAGAACGTTTGTCCTATTCAAAGTTTTATGTAAGTGAAAAGTAGATATCTTCTTGCAATGTGAGAATTAATGTTCCGGCAATTTACTGTAAAATATCTACCATTTTGAATCTCACATTTTTGTTTTTTTTACAACATTGCTATGAGCTTTTTCGATTACGAAAACGATTTTTAACGAAATCCGCACAGTATACTGCACAGTATAATAAAGAAATCAAGAATTTTTTACAAGTAATTGCTCCTCGATTAAACGATTTAAACACCCTTTGCTAATTATTTCTTCACATTTCTACTACTATAAATCTTGACAAATATGACGTATCAATATTATATAATATTGGATTGAACTGGGAAAATAATGTATTAATAATATTAATAATATTGTACTTTTTCCACCAACAATACTAGTCCAAAATCATTCCTAGAACACTCAAATATTTCAAAATGTCTTAAAATAATCAATAAGGCGTTTAAGACAAGACATATTATAGATGAGAATTTCTGTAACTTCAATGTTTATTTAAACGATAAACCAAAGCATTTGTATATCAAATACACATTAAACTCTTCGAATTCACTGTTTCGATGACGGAAGATCCAGCGAATAATAGAAACAAACGGAAATCCTTCCCCATGGAACTGTGACGTCTACGAAGCTCAAAATGTAAATATAAACGGCGTATACGATTTCAATGTTCCATAGCAATTTTATTGTTCGAATTCTCGTCGCCCCATAATTTCAGAAGCACCGCGAGGAATGAATCCACGTTTCCAGGCTGAAAAATATGCGCGCATATGAGTGAGGAACGGGAATTTCCTCTAAAAAGCAAATATCACTGGATTATTTCGAATAAAGCTTCACGCGATTCCGGTTGAACAAATTTCATGCGACTTATTTAGGATGGGGTAGAATTTGTTTCGTTTAATAACGGTAAAACACGATTCTGATAATGTATTCTACGTATAGAATATCAAACTGATTTTTATTATGCAGAAATATTGAAAAACAAAGGAATGAAACAATATATAAAATACAGTACTTACAACATATTATATTAACTGAGTTTTAGTATTAATTTAACTCGTATTTCATTTTCTGCCGATAAATTTATTTGTTAATAAATCATAGGTTTCTCGTATTCTCTAAAAATTACGTTTATTTATATGAATTTTTTTGGCGTATTTTATAATCCACCGATAAATTTGTTCGTCAATAAATTATAGATTTCTCGCATCTGTCGAAAACTGTGTTTATTCATTCTCATTTTTTTCGTGTATTTTATTATTAGTCGATAAATTCGTATAATAATAAATATACAGGTTAATTTCATTCCGTAAAAATTGTAGTTATTCGCGGTTAACTATTAACTAACTACTACTGTAACATACTTTGTTTCCATTGGGCGAATTGAATGCTTGCATATCCAGTCGAACATTTTATAATATATGTACTGTATATCACAAAAAATTCAGCTACTCTGTTCAAATATACACTCGAATATACTCTCTATCTTAATATGACAAGGATAAATATATTTGATAAACAGGTAATATTTATATTTACCGATGTCAACTATTAATTTTTTTCTTGCTTATTTATTAATTAATAATATTATTTGCAAATGAGGTGGCCAAATTCAATTAAACTGAATATATATTGCTTCTTGGAAACTGTATTAATTAAAATATGGTTTAACAGATTAAATCCCATCACACAACAATTCTGCTCACTGTAAAACAAATTTATAGTTATTACAGTTAAAATCTTTCCTTGATCTATTGTCGATATAGATATTTCCCAACCTGAATCTGCCACACCAACAACAGGTTATCTCTTCTCTTTATGTAGCTTTTGCAGTTCTATAAAAAATGTCGAATGTGACGTTGATCCATGATTTGTTCTAATACACAATCCCTAATATATTTTCATAATAAAGCAATTAACAAAATTCCGATCATACTGTACTCGGCTAACTTCAAACTTTAAATTGATATGTAATACAAATATTATTTAACAACACTTTATAATCACTTCATTCTGAATGATTTACTTATATATTTCTGAAATTGAAAATTTCATATGCAACGAACGCAAAAACTACGACGCGATGCGACGCTGTGAGAGGAATAGTAAATCTGTCGAACAATATGAATAGCCCATTAAATTGAGAGCGAATTCAGACAGAATTCAGATTAAAAACTTAATAAATTGCGCACGATCTCTATTCGCATCAGAACTGTACCAAAGGTTGTAAATTACAAAATTTTTAATTACCGATTTAGATACAAACGAATCTAAATGTTTGATGTTGAGGCAACGTTAAAGACGACTAAAAAATACAGTTGCAACGAAATAAAAATTAAAAAATGTCACCAAAATAACTATGTAAATATTACAAAAAGTGAGTGTAATTGAATAAATCTACATTATAAAAATTTATAATAATATTTCAACTATATGGTAATAAAAGGTTTTCCTTTCCTTATAAATATATTTACGACATAATAGAAATCTCAATAGACATCACTTCGTAAATTTGTTGAATAAAAATGCAGATATCGGTCAGTGTCATCAGAAACGCTTCGAACATAGAATGGCAGAACTCGGTAAATCTGGGGAGATAATCGAGAATTAATTGCGTTTCGAAATCTGTCGACGTTGCGAATCCTTTTTCTCCAAGAAATAGAGCAAAATCGATTGCTTCTACTAATAAATCGAGCTTCATTCAATTTGACCTCGTTGAAATTGAACCATTGATCGTGTTTCATTCTCGTATAGTTCTTCCACTCGAAACGTGCGTATTCCTTCTAACTGCATTAACAACTTGAATCAATCTATTTAAAGTCATTGCAACTAGTACTAAAATTCCGTGATTCCAGTGAAATTATTCAGCTCCCTTCGAAATCAAATTCGCTTCATTTTTTAATTAAGAGGATTTTGAATTGACAAAATGAATGAAACTCGATTCTTTACGGGAAATCTTTATTGACAACTTTTCATTGACGAAATATCCAATTTTTTGTCTTTTCTACAAAGCGCAATCAGTAATTCGGTTATTAAATAAAATACGATCTATAGATTTGAATTTCATCGATCTTTTGATTGCAGATTTTCCATTTTTTCTAGAAATTGAATTCAGCTTACGTTTTTCATTTTATATCCTTCAGCAAGTTTATAAAAGAAGCTTTTCGTGCTTGGTACACAAATTATTTAATATTCAAACTTCTACATTTAAAAATTTCAAATCCTATTCAACGGAATAAAATACATATCATATTTATATAATTAATAGTTCCATAATAAGAATTTATTATGTCAACGAAATCGACATCGACGAAAATTAGCAACTTCACTTTGTACACCTTTGAAAGTGATATTTTTTTATTTATTAACTTTAAATATTATATGTTTACGTAATATTTTCTATTCAGAATCATTTTTCTTTACTGACAAATGTTTCTTCATTCCTGATAGAACATTATTTATATATCTGTATCTTTAATAAATCGATAGTGATGCATAAAAGCCCTTGGATGAGCATATCTTTATCAAATGTAATCAAATTTATCAAATATTTATATATTTTCTTTGACACTTCTTTCATTTTCTAACTCTTCTCCCTTTACTTTTTTATTTCGTTTGTCTCATATTTATAGAAGAAGACGCGTGAATTCCCTTAGGCACAATATTTTCGTATATCATTGCATATTTTTACTTTACATTATTCTTAGACATCTATATTTACAATAGCAAGACGCGTTTAAATATTCAATTTTCTGTAGATTCTACGTTCCCATTCATTCGATTCTCCCTCAATGAAGAGAAATAAATTAAACCTTCCACATTGACTAAGCGATTCGTCGAAGTACCCTCGAAATTTTGCCCTCGACGTGAAAGCATCTCTGCCAGTAGGCAAACCGTTGACCAAAAAGCGTTCGACCATTGGAAAACCGAATGAATGGTTCAGATTCATCGCTTTACCACCGAAACTTGTCTTCACTATGAACCTATTCCTAAAACCAGCTAAATTCCACATCAGCGACTGAATTACTGGTCAGAACTCGATCACATTTCTCACGGAAAGCTTCCCTAAAACAGCCCAATTCGCCTAATCGGTGTCGATCGATCAACCAACCTGCGTTCCTCCGTTCCTTAACGCGATAATTAAATCGTCAAAACGATCACGTCCGTTTTTCATGCCGAATGTTCATAATTTTAGTGCTGATATTAGCTGTTGGTGCAAACTCTATAAATATCAATACTCGGTAGTTTCAATTAATAATATTGACATTCGTAATTTATGTCAAAATTGCGGTTAATGATATTTATTTCTGTTAATGCTGGCAATTGTGGTGAAAATTATAATGCTGTTAATTAGGAGCTAAGATGACAAACAAAGTATATGCTAAAATAAAACGATCTTTTTAGTGGAAGAAGGTGCAAAAAAAGAGCTGCCATAATATATTCTAGTTTTTTAAGGTACTTATATTGTACGAAGGAACAAATATAGCTAAATTGATATATTTTTTAACATTTATATATGATATAATTTTTCCTCTAAAAATGATAATATCGCTAAACAATATGTTTCATGATATAAGATTTTTTCTTCGTTTTAATTAATCTATAAGATGGATGGATGTACAAAATTAATCATCAAACTTTAAATTTCATTCACAGAGATACTGATATTAGAATAATTATAGTTAGGAATAAATGCAGTAGTAATACTTGTTGAAATGTGTATGTGTAAAGTATACGAATATTTAACTATGTATAACTTCTAGAAGGAAATATTTGAAATGTCGGTAAGGAAAATAAATTATAGAAATTTAATTCTTAAATACGTAATTTTGCTAAATATGATAAAATATTTTAAATATATCAAGTTACCCCTATGTATGTACTACAAAACTATTCGTGCCATATTTCGAACATTTTTTTATTCAGATACAGTGTTACTTGCCAAATGGATGTCACAAACTATAATAAATACAATAATTTATTTTATATTGTTGGTTGCATAATACAATTTTTAAAGAATTTTAATCGAGTATTAAATATTTTAATTGTAAATATACCTAAAAGAAGTGCTACGAAGAAGAACTACGAATAATAATAACACATGAAACGTTTGAGTTGTAATACGCTAATGAAAGAAAAACTAATTTATTCCTGAACAAATAACTACTATCTACTTATTCACTCATATCCATACTTGATAAATGTCATACGCCTATTACATTAGGAAATATAAATGTTTCCAAATAGCAATATTATGTAATACATTTCGTTCTTCAAATGATTAATAACAAAATTCAAATCTATCTAATATAATCGGATAAAAAATTTATAAAAATTACTAAAAAGAAAAATACCATTGAATCATAAATTTCATGTAGTAGTCGAACAACTATAAAACAAAAAATATATATTTGTAATATATTATATACAAATTTTGAAATACAAAATACATGTAAAACCGAATAATTTTAAGTATATTTCAAGCTTAGATAAATTTGGATGGAACACTGAAAGCCTTGAAGGTAGTAGAGATTTTAGAAACAAGTTCAAAGTAAATAACGCAAGCTCTACGAATTTGAATGACCTCGTCACAACTTTGAACACAGCGACCGAATGAGGAGAAATTTAACACGACGAAACTACACATATCTAAACTCTAAATAGTATTCATAATAGAAACGAAAACATCTGGACTATAAATATCTCAAGTACAATTTTCAATATCTATGGTATTTTTCGAATTGCACACATGGACAATAAAACACAAAGTTTCGTATGATTAAAATGTTTATTTTGACTCTAACAATTCTAATAATATTATTATACAGAATGAATAACGAAAAGGATTTTAAGCATTCTAAGTAATTTAAGCAAATTAACTGTAAAAATGCTCCGAGTTCAAAATATCCTGATTTGAATATAAATGCTATAAAAATAATACAGAAGGAATTTATATTATTTAAATTTTACATCAAATGGACAGTAAAAATCCTACTTAATTAACATAAATCATCGAAGCACTAATAAAGTACGTATCCACAATAAATAACACAAAAGTTAAAATCTTCTGTATTCTACTTATCATTCACAACATGCTTATTTAATATTTCTGGAATCTTAAACACAATAACTCATACAAATTTGCCCTAATTAAATAAATCAATGGCAGATTCGTAATACATCACGTAGAAACCTGCAGTTATCCTTCATGTAGCCAGATATTCTAATCACAACTCTGAACAGGCGCTTCAGCAACCTCTTGATAATAAACACTACACAAATCTAAATCCTAAAAGTCGTAGCTCAAACATTCATATAACATCGAACAACGGATTTTTTGATAATTCAGTTACTTATCAGATAAGAAAATCGCAGATTTTTAGTTTATTCTTAACTTAATCTAATCTTTATTTTATCGGCGTGATAATTGGCTGTTTTTTATTTTTTCTTAAAAATTGTGGGGCACTTTAGAAAAAAGATAGTGGTACATCTTTCTGCAAAAGAAAGCGAGATAAAATCAGTATCTACGCAAGATTCATAGAGATTCTAAAGGATTATACCTTTTATGGTTATTTTATGGTTTATATATGAAAGTAAAGTTTAACTCTATCCACAATTCGTTTCATTAAACATTTTATCACTTATATGACTTTTGCTCTAAGTAGCTCAATTAAGCTGAATAAGCATGTACATATTATCTGTTTCCTATTTCAATCTTCTGCACTGAATCTGCAGAAATAGTTTCTTTTGCATGAATCAAATGATTTAGAAATTTCCAAGTCCTTCGAGTGAAGGAAAGAAATAATCACGTTTGTATAATTATTAAATACTTGCATGGAAATAAAAATTCATTAGCTTCAACGTTAGAGACACAAATATTATTTCGTAAATTTCGTAAACGTTAATCGTGAAATTTATTATGTTCATAATACTTATCACATTTTTGACATTTTTATTCATATAACGTAATATTACAAATTTCTTATTTCGTTAGTAGCTTAATATATAATTCGATAATCGATAATCAAATATATTATTTGTAGTACATGAAGAAAGCTTCATCGATAAAATTATAAACACTTGTATTCTGGAATTAAATCTATATGATAAATCGGTGAAAATTAACGATAGCTTTATCGTTGACAGTTTTCCTTTCGAAATTTCTAGATTGAATGATGAATGAAAATATTTATCGTTTCCCCTGGGCAATGTTTGTATTTATGTATTTCCTTCGTATTACTGAGACGCCCCATAAAAAGTGCAAAAGCTTTCCAATCCGACAGGACTGTCTCGTAATAACATAAAACACTTCAAAACTGTAGTCTCACTACTGTTCTGTAGATAAACACGAGAATGAATTCACTTACTTTGTGATTCCCTTAGAAGAAGAGCAGAAAACACCGGAACGAAGGAGAATTCACTTTGTTTCTACACCACTTCACACGCGTCGCTGGTTCACAAAATACCACCGTTCACGAATCCCTGCTTGTCGCGATGTTGGTCGAACACCGCAAACACCGTGGACACTGAACGTCTCATTTCACTACACTCATTCGTTCAAACACCCCTCGAAGAGAGCTTCGTAAACCCTTATTATACCGCACCCAACAGATGTTCACCCTTTTTATTCCCCGAGCGAGACACCTGTTTTCCTTTTTCTGCACGAGTTAAAGATGCACGAGACTCGTGGACAGCATGCAGCGAATGTCAACTATATTTGAAACTTTTTTTCACAATCTTATCAGAGGATGAAAACTCGAGAGAGTAAAATAAATTAACAACACACCGATTATTCTTTTCTACGCTTTTTGGGCAACTATTTTGTTTAGATTCGTGCAGAGGGTAGTTTTAGATTGGGAAATTCTGTGGATCGTTTTTAAAAGGGGGTTGAACACGAAGTAGACGTAACCGAGTGAAAGACGCGTCGAACGGAAGCACGAACACACACGTGATAGACAAAGCTCCCAGCGTGGCGGGTCGGCCGCGACTGAATCGAGCCAAGTCGACTCGGAACGCGTCGGGCTTGAATGAGCGTGGTTGAGCAACGAAGATGCCCGAAGTTCGCCTGAGAGAGACGAACAGTGCCGCGATTGGGGTTGGAGTGGGGCGACGAAGTGGGGATAGGGTAGTAGAAAGAGAGAGATGGATGGTGATAATGGCAAGGGATGGAGAGAGAGAAGAAAAGGAAGAGAGGAAGAAATTTGTAGTGCCGTGCTCATACAAACGAAATATTGTTCACTTATCAGAATCGTTTTACGCAATAACTTGGTAACTTCCGGCGTGCGCAATCTTTGTACCAATTGTTAATTTCAATTGATTCAGATGTTTGATTTAAAGCTTCTAAATCTTTTTCTCAATACAAAATTATGATTATTGAAATGTATAAAAAGGATAATGCTTCCTAATAAAATAAAATCTAGACATAATGAAGAGATAAATTCACGCGTAACTGTTTAGAATAACTATAATATGGCGGTATTAATAATATTTATGAATTAAGATGTTCGGAACATCTATCAATACCATAACTTGAAAAACACAGAGAAATAATGATACTAGAATCATTATTTTGTTCCAGATTTTCTTTCTCTGTTGCTTATGCCATCTTCTTATCATAAATAAACTTATAGAAGTCATTTGTTTTGTGAGAACTGGACATTTATTTATTTAATATACTGTCATATATTGTATTGCGTGTAATACTTGTAATTACATTTACTTATTATATAATAAAATTGAGAAGTTTGTAAGAAATTGGATTGATTAGTTTAGTTCTCGAGAGGCTGCATTAAGAAGATGGAGGTTTTAGGTCATAGATTTCTATTACACAAATAATTCCTATAATTTAATAATTTTACAATTTTACATTGAATAGATCAAAATTCTCCTGCACTCGGTTGAACTAATATTATGAGCGAAATTTTGCAAGTCAAAAATTACCAGTAATAGTAAATTTTCTTATATAATACACGTTTAAGTAGATTGTTTTGTACCAAAGTAGTGTCCACCTTCGTCAATGTAGACCCAATATTTATGTACTATTGAATATTCGACGAATGGGCTGCTAATTTATGTACCTTTGAATATTCGACGAATATACGATTAATCCAGTGAAACTAGCCCATGTCAAAACCCTAAAAGGATATGGAGCCACTATTACTAACATATTGCGTTCATTTATCTTTCTTTTAATTTAGGCATGATATCGAAGAATAATGATACAATAGCGACATAGGTACTTATTATTCAGAAATACCACTTTAGTATTTTCGATCATATTTCACCTTGAAAGGTAAACTATCGATATTAAAATACGTCTTTTTTTTACAAATTCTGTTGCTAATATATATTTCTAGTATGCTTTATTTAAATAGATGTACATACAGTAGAAGTTCGGATGCTCGAATTAATCGAGGACCATGTGATTGATGTTCTGACAAAGGAATTTTCCGATAATAGAACAGTTATACATATGTTTATGTATTTAAAAAAACATAGACATTAATAATAACAATTACAAATAACAAAATTAAATATGATTTTGATAAAAATCTGGGGATGAAAATTTGTTACTTTCTAAATCACATAATTCTTTCAGCAGATTTAATTCGGTAAAGTTGTATTCTTTTCGTGCTTTGTACCATTTTAGTCCTATTTCTAAAAACTTAAATGCTTTAAAATGTTGAAATAGTCATTACCATTCTATTTATGTTCCAATTTGTTATTTCAAGCACACATAATACTAACATCATAGACAATTAAAGAAGTTTCATTATATGGAAACCATTATATCACGTTGGCGCTGCACTATTAGCATTCTTAAGTTCTTTCACTAAATTGTGTTCTGTGCTCATAGTTAGCACCACACATTTTCGTCGCGACAACATTACGCTGTGTTGTAACTGACTAATGTGCTAGGCTAAATCTTTACCGAATTGTACAGTACATCACGTTGTGTATTTACGTTGGACTGTTTAATACATACGAAACGTGCTTGGATATTAGAGATTTCATATAATTGAGATTCTACTGCAATTTAATTGTTTAAAACTATGAAATATTACTGAATGTTTCACTCAAGAATTCTGATATTTGTGCACTTCTTATTCGTAATTGCATTGGGCTTATTTCGCCACAGTTTCTGGCAGTTCGGAATCTACCTAATATCGTAGGTCCCACATGTCTCCAAATATTCCCGAAAATGATTGCTACTTACTCTGCGTGTACGCATTCAGGCATTAGAATACTGCTGCTTAATGTCGGAAACAGATGGCCCTGCGCCTTAGAATACTAGAACCTCGTGCACGAGTGCCACAAGATACAGGTGAGTTGTTTAACATAGAGTAGTCCGCTAATTACCTTGGCAGTTAATGCGATTTTAAATAACATTAATAACAATGACGATATATTTCCTACAATGAGTAGAGAAATGAAACCTGCATCGAAATTTGTTATACGTTCATCATTCTGTACTTTTTGCATAATGCATACATTATATATAATATAATATGTAATATATTATTATATGTCATATACATATATTGCTTTTTTTCTTTATTGCTTTCCTTACAGGATTATAATATTCCATTTCAATACTTAGCATAAATGTCATATAATTACGTTAAAAATATGTACAGAAATATCTTACATATGTCATGCTTATGTGACATATTTATTAGGGTCCTTTGAAAAGTTTACGGCTTTAAAATGAAAACATACTATTTCGAGACTCAAATTACTTTCATTTTTTAGTCTTAGCAATTCGGTGATTTCCATTCATCGATCTTACAAAACAATGTTGTGTATTTTTTTCACAATCCCTTCTATTGGTGGAGTTTTCGGACGTCCACTACGCGGATCAACTTCCAAACTGGTACGATCACGTTTAAATTCTGCCATCCATTTCTTTATTGCAGTATATGATGGTGTACTATCATTCAACATATTTTTCATTTCATTATCTTTTGATTGCGTTACGGTGCTCAAAGTTATTCACTTTACGGCAGGTAACGAGAAAGCTTTCTTTAAATTAATTTTTCCGAGAAACTATACAATAGATCAATGTCAAACTTAAAAATTATGTATAAGATAGATGCAACTTCGGTATGTGTAAATAGAATTGAAACATTATCATAACCTGGGGTAGGTGAAGCCGCGAAAATTTCAAATAACTCACGTATCCTATCAAAATGATATAATTTATTAGAATTATATAAAGAACTAAAAAACAATAATATGTAATCAATGTTAACTAATCACTGATTGTCAATTGTTAGGTTTACTAGCTAAAGTAGTTCAGTTTTATTAAGCTTATCGTATCATTAATAGTATCGTTATTTATGTGATTGACAAACAAATATACGAAAAGTTCCCTAGAATATTAATAAAAATGTCAATACTTTTAAAAATTCTTATTATTTTTTAAATTTCAAAAGGCAAACAAGTATTATATTTTACACGTAAATATCAACAATAAACAACTGTAAATTTAGAAAACACTTAAAATTTATTGCGACGCAAATTATAATATATTAGAATGGTTACAAAACTATTCTTAAATAAGCAATATATTACAGAAAATATTCGATTTTTTAAATTTATATCAAATATACTTTTGATATATTTTGCATAGGTTAGATGTATACGTGTCATATGCTTCTTACATATTTAACATGCATAAATATTCATACTCTATTGGTAATTAATGCATAACCTGGTATATTCGAAACGTTGTAGATGCATACTGAATGTACTACACTGTTTTTTTTTTTTTAAGTATAATTTATTACTAGCATAAATAACTTTTTACGCATTGAATGAATATGAAGACGTGAGTATCAGAAAGACGATGCACTGCAAGAAATATGAAGAAAATTGTGGAAATAAAAGAGAGAATAGCTAAGTTAGAAACTCGTCTGTGGAGAAAGCTACGATGATGTGATACTTGACAAATATGAGCTTAAGACGGCAGATAGAAAGAAACATATAGGAAGCCAATAAAAGCTTGGAGGAATATACATACCAAGTTTTACGAAAAATACACGAAACAGAGTTATAACGGTAATAAAAAATAAATAACAGAAGTTCATCAAGAAAGTGTAAAATACATGAAAAGAATTAAACAAAATTGCAGTGGAAAAGAAATCTATACAATATAAATGATATAAGCACTGTAAAGAATAAGAAAAAGAAATTTTGTAATATTAGAGAATAACTTTGAAAAGAATAAACGAATAAAATAATATGAGAAAAAGGAGAAAGTAGAAATAATACTAATATGGTAATGAAGAATGGAACAAATAGTCTATTCTATAATCTGAAAGAAACCAAGACTATAATACAACAATAATAAAAAAGATGGGAATATCCGCAGAGCAACGAATATGGTAAAGAAAACAGTGACGTCGGATACGATAAGCTAAAGAAGAATCTAGAATGAAAGGCAAAAATTTAATGGAAACGAAGGAAAAAAAGTAACGTTTAACGGAAAAAGAGTGGCTATACTTTCAAAAGGTACAACGGTAGAAGAAGAACAAGAAAGAAGGGGAATTACGGGGATTTAGATACGGTAATAATATAAAGAAGCTAAAAGGAAAGGAAATAAAATGCAAAGAAGCGTTTCGATGAAAGCTATAAGTAGATAAGCGTGGCTAAATTGAAAAAAGCAATATCTTCGATGAACCTAGAAGAAATCTATAATTATAGATTATAAAAATTAGAATTGACTGTTAAGCGGTCAAAGGATATTTAAAAAATGATATTATATGAAATAAAATAATATTTCGAAATTTCACATGTAAATCTTAATATTTCAATTTCTATATGTTATGGAAATTCCAAATTCTATGTGTTTTGTTATAACAATTTAAATTGTCTAATTACTTTAAAAGCTCGAAATAACTCGAATCTTAAAAATTGGATTAAAAAAGCAACATGAAAGAAACAGCAAAGATAATTCTTTCTTTCGTTCTTCTTGTTTCCAGTTTACGTTCAGCATTTACGGAAACTGATAGTGACAAAATTGAATCGGACTAAAAATAAAACTTATCCAATAATACACTCAATATTCTTGCCAGGGATAACAGTTCTCCTTTTTAATTAGTCCTTAAGTGATTGAAGCAAGGAATGGAAATATATACTTACTAACTGTGAAAGATATCTTTATGAAAACAAATCCTTAAGCTTCTCTTCAACGCAGGAATTCTGCGCTGCAGGAAACTTCTGCAATTATTTGCAGAATCACAATAGATCATGCATCCTATATTAATTTTATTTCCTCTATTATGAAATTAAATTCAAACCAAATTATACATCTGCCAAAAATTTTTAAATATATCGATGAAATAATGAAACATATTGCAAATAGAAAGCTATTATACGAACTATTATTAACAGAATGTAATTACACTATATAGGAGACTTATTATATATAGTTGAGTGAATTGAATCGATAAATACCCCAATCAAATCAATGTTATAAAAATACATAATTTAAACTGACGCATGAAAGTATTTAGACATTTACCATAGAAAAATTGTATCTGTACACATATATTGTATGTTATATACAGCATTTCGAAATATCATTAATATTGTAATGAGACACGACTGTTATGATTATATTTCTAAAATATGAAACTAAACTGAAACTGTATATGGAAATTACGAGATATTTATTGTAAACGTATATTTAGTGAAAGCTTATTATACAGCATAAATAGTCACCTTAAGCATATAATAAAGGTTAAAGATGGTCCTGCGGAATATTGAGAGTTGTCTATCTATTGATAAATCTGATGGTGAATCTCTTGATGAAGATAATCTATTTAAGGACAAGTTTTAGAAAATAAAAGTTAAAATATTTACTAAACTAATCATTTTCTGGCATATCTACTCGACAAATAGGTTAATAATTTTGTATAGATAATTTTGAGCTGCATCGACTAATGTATTTAAAAAATATATGATTCCATTGAAAAAAACAAAATTGGCTTTCACATGATCTTTACACGCGCACTTACAGAGAATCTAGTAACGTCAAAATGTATCTCCCTTGAAGTCGTTTAACTTTTGTCCGAAACATTTTTCGATATAATTAATAGTATCTAAAATATTTCAACTTCAACTCTTCTTAGGTGATTTACCGTGTATGTAGATTTTCAGAATCCTTGAAATTTTTACCAATAAAATCGTGGTAGTTGCATGTCATTACGAAGTCAGAGAAATTTCAAAATGTTTCGTATCACAAACATAATATATTCATAAAAGATATCTACAAGTATTCGAATACTTTTGTGAGCCTCTGTATAAGAAATAAATACAGAAGAATCACAGATATTTTTTTTACAAATTAACATGTAGTATATCGAAAAAGCAAATAAAGAAACAAAAAAGACATACGATATTCTATCCTAATTCTTATTCGATAATAATTTTTTAAATTTTCAGATATTCCAAAGGATCGCAAGGAACACTAATTCCACAACCACAAAATGCTTCTAGAGTAGATCCAAAGGATTCGCCATTATTAATTGTTAGTAGTCACGAGTCAATGGCTGACAAGAAACGTTCGGCGCTACTTATCCCGGGAAAACGTTCGATTATCGAGATTTCCATAATAGATGAACTTGTAACGATACTCGATCCCCATGAGGTGCATTATGTTACAGTTCGTGAAAGGCCATAAACGCCAATATACACGAGCTCAGCATGAAAACCGATTGCACACAAGTTTTTCAAGCGACCTGTCCCTATTATAACGCGCTGACAGAGAATTACAGACTGCCAAGGCGGACAGTCTGCTCGTGGATTCTCCTATCTGCATCAGGTCTCATTTGTACGCTTCATAGAAGTGAATACCAGGAACATCCTTATTTCTTCTTTCTTCTCTTCCTTATTTGGCTGTAAATATCCATGTGCTAACTATTCGTTATAGACGAGTCTATTGTCGAAACAGAATGAATAGAAAGAATATATAGATTAAACAAAGCTTTTAAAAATGTTTTTTACTTACAAACGCATTAAAGAGAAGAAAATAATATTCTTAATTAGGTATCATTAAGTAATTGAGTTTAATAATAATATATGGGAAACCTATATACGTTGAGCATATGCGGTAATCATATAATAAGGTATCGCTCAATTAATGAATTCATATTACTAAAAATAAACACTTAACGGGCTCATTGCATTAATCTTGCGATGCATCTTCCATTTGGCCAACACCTCTTTTGTTCTCTTGGATGAACTTCTTGAATGGACAGATTTCTCATAAAGCCAAGGAAAACAATTCTACAATGATTAGGAGGTAAAATTGGAAGAATATTTGATTCAAATCATAACTAGAGATTTATCTAATCAAACAGAGGATCTCCGAAAGCATTAAAATTCTGAAAATTTTGGAACTAATATGAGCTTGCCAGATTTGTATTTTTAGTAATATGAATTAAAGTGTTATCTTATGATGACTGATATCTTATTATATTATACGTTATATTAGCGGGTGCTCAACATTTGTACTTCTTAGCTTTAAATATCATCCGACAATAAATAATTGAACCCTATAGTTGCATAAAAAGATTTTTTCAGATTTCACCTTAAATAACCAGACTAATTATTTCTAATCAAAAAATTATCAATTTTTTTATTTATATTGTAGCGTCATCGGAAATGAGCAAATGATCCAAATTTCAGCTTTTTAGTTGGGAAGCAAGTGAAATTTCGTTTACAAAATTCTACCCAAATAGACAGGCAAACAAAAAGGTAAGCTAAAAATCCATTAAAAATAGAAAACAGAAAGAGCGAGTGTACAAAATAATGCATAATTTTTTGAGTTTGTTTAGGTTATTTGGATTGTAAATGCAGAAGTAAAGTAAAAAGAAAATGTTGGATTGTTTGGAAGTATCTTGCTATAGCTTTTGGAGTTTATTGTGGAAACGGTGTGGTTACATCACAGTGTAGAAAAACATTTTATTTTATATAAAAGCAATAGAATATTATAAATTATTACAATACACACATGTAAATTTCTTCAGCTATCGTCATCTCTCTAACTTTGAAATTATTCTGTTTTTGCACAGAGTATATAATATGTCGTACATAGCAAGAAATTTGTTTAATTTGTCAGCAATATTTATTTGAGATACATAAAAAGAAATTACATTTATATTGCATATTATCTTTCGCTATTGTTACAGAAATAATGATTTTTTATATCAAATAAGTATAAATTTGTACACTGTAATATACTATAAGAACAGTTTTTATATTATTAAGATATTATTAAAAGAGTGTTTTCGATACTGTAATTATGAAGCAAGTTAATCATATCTTGAAGGTTTTTCTATAATATTGAATTGAATTATAGATAGGATGCCTCGACGTTTAACAACCAAACTTCGTTAGTATTAGGCACAACCATAAACATGTTATAACACAGACACAGATCATTTACAGCATCCGTGAAAAATTAGAATAAAAATACGAAATATGAAAGGAAGAGTAACAAATGTACGCTATACTATATTAGAAGACAAGAATAGATTTAATACAATTATTAATTATTAATACTCCGTTTCAAAATATTCATGTTTCTACTTGTGCAAAACTCATAACGAATTGAATTTATTATCCTATGTAGCGCATCTTAGTTTCATTATATCTTAATGAAACAATCGATTCTTTGTACCAGTTAACTACGCGTACTAATGCTGCTCCTTTCTTTTTGATAATTAACAATAGATACAAGTCGGGTGATGTTGAAATTCGAGACGAAAGTGTTGTTTTCTTTGTATTTCATATTTTTATTTCACACTTGTTTCATATTTGTTTAACAAGGTTTTAAATGAACCATATGTGAATGTATAACATTTCTTGTTTAATTATATCCATAGAATATTACTGAATACCTATACCGTGTGTGAAATAGAACATCCTTTATCCGAATATCCGTTATCTGAACGTTGTATTATCCGAATAGCATATTTCCTGTTAGAATATTCTATGTAAATATATACATTGCATTTTTTCCTCCTGGAGAATTCCTCACATCGATAATAATTATAATAATCAGGCACATTCATCCGACGATGTTATATCGCAAAACACGTTAAATTATAATAGCCAAGAAGTATTATGAATGAAACAGGCAGTGACAGTAGCGAGAAAGATGTACCGCCTTACTTTCATGCATTTACAGCTTTGGAAATAGGATTTAGATAGTTTGAAGTTTAAAATGAATATAACATGCTAATGGTATTGAAAAAATCATGTGATTTACTGGCAAACAAAATTTATGATTCATAAGTTTGATCTCTTTCAAATTTCATGAAAAAATAAGTGTAATTGAGCAAAGCAGATGCCTCTTGATTTTGTATTCAATTTGCATACAAAACAATATTCATCTTTTTATCTTGACCATTGTATGCAAAACTCAATGGTAAACACTTCTTGTTTGATTATGCGGAAAATCTCTAATGCGAACTTTTTTATCTCTACAGTAGTTCATACAAGTGAGGGTTCTTTTCTAATTCCACTATACCGATGGAAAGTTTTCTTGTTTGAATACTTTCTCATTAATTTTGATTCAGAATATTGTAGATTCTACTATATCAACAATACTTACTCATATCATCAACCGCCCACGAATCGCAAATAATCTTGCAAAATGCAAACAAAAGAGAAAACACGGCAAAATTGAACAAGCTTGGAAATACGTTGAAACATACACCTCCATTTCCCTCAAAATGATTATATGTATAAACAACACGATCAGCACCGCGCAGCGAAAATCGGCCTTATCGGGGGTCGTCGGAGCGATCTCGGCGAATTATCAGACACGCAGCCAGCGTGAGCCGCGGCTACGTGTCAACGCCGGCAAATAGCTCGCGTATCTGCAGATTGTAATTAAGTTTCGCATAATTACATTTTGGTGCGAGTTGAATCGCGACGCGCGAGCACCGATCGTGATGCAATTCTCTCGTCCCCGTTCGACCGATTCCCATCCGACGAGAGAGCGAATTAACGAGCACAGCGGACGATTTTTCTCCGTCGATAAACGACCGATCGAATCGGTCGCAACGAATTGATAATGGCATCGTCACGTGCTGTCCTGGCCCAGGATCAATAAAATAGTTTTGCTACGATGCGAATGCGAAACACGGCCTGCATTGTTCAAACATTGTACAGGATGTTTCAGTATTAGATCCTGGACAAGGAATGATAGTAAAATATAATCATTTTTGGATCTTGTCACTTGTGCGAAATTTTTACAGAGTATATAGAACGTTCAATATGACTGGGCCAAGTACTAGATTAGGAAGGATACAAGGGAAATTTCAGAAAAGAATATTTCAATGAGTAGAGTTTAACAGCTTCGAGTATCGTGTCACGTGCTACATATATATTACGGCTCAAAAATATGTAAACATTTGCTTATGTTTGATAGAATGTAATCCATTTTCCTTTGTTTCGAAATATTGAAGTACTTGCGTTTTCATTGATTAAAAAATCCTAGTAAGATTCATTTAGTAAGACCGCGTCTCTATGTGTTTAAGTAGATATAAATTCATTATACAAATGATTCTTTTGAAAATTAACTAGGCCAATATCTTTTTTCAGAGTCATGAATGGACTTGCACTACATCCAGAATTAGTGAATTATACAATTCACTAAATGTAAATTATTTATAATTTATGTTTCATGCTTTAATCCACTTTTGTTTATAAATATCTGTAAGATATTTGAAAACATATAAAATAAAGCTAAATAAATTGAAATTATTATAATATTATTATATAAGACTCAATAAACACGTCTGTCTCACTATCAGATTTTAATACGTGGTTATCCATTGAGAAAAGAAACTAAGATAACATATCACATAATACTTTCTTGAATCTTAGGTTTGCACTTCGATACGACGCGATATAAATAAAATTATCACTCATTTAATAAACAAACTAAGCAATGTAATTTATCATAATAATAATAATTTAATAAATGTAATAATAATTTACGGGCATATCATACATCTGTACATGCAATATTATGCCAGATGCAGAGGTTAGGGTTACATTTGCTATCATCTGTATTTGATTATTGGTGCCTCCCTCGACGGTTTGGACCATCGAGATATAAAGAAAAATAGAGTACGCGAATCATATATTGCCGTGTAAGTGGATGCGACACGAGATTAGAAGCAGAACGCGCGTAGAAGCGTCCTTTCTGTCAGAGTTTAATCAAGCATGTACACTAACACCGCTCGTTAATCAACGTTACACTTCCACATTTTCTATAGGAATGTGCATGCGTTATTAGATGGGGACACAAGAGGCCTTTATGCAGCATTCTCTTTCTATTCCTGTATTATTTTCTCAGCTATCGGTTCACGCATTCTATCTATATATCTCTATGGTTTGAACAGAGTAAAGATTACAGGAAATGGACTTACACCACTTTCAAAATAAAAGATTATGCAATTCCATTGATTAACGAAATTTCAATTCGTTAAAACGAACAAATATTTTAAGATTTAAATCATACATTGCCTATAATTAAAAAGTTCATATTAAAGTACATGCAAATTTTTCGTCTTATCAATTTGTTTAAAAAATGGATTCACACCACTATTAAACTAAACGGCCCAATTATTAATGGAACGGTTCAGAATTATTTTATGCTTCAGTAATCCTTTATCGGATAAAATTTAATTTTAAATCTTAATATGTGATAAAATAATTGACATTTGTAAAATTTTATTATTTAAGAAATTTATTGGCATCAGTTCGTTTGATGATTGTGATTAATTCGAACAATGATATCTAAAACCGATTAATATCTCAACGAAGCGTGCATTGTTCTGATACATCATTGATGAGATTTTATATATATATAAATTTCATGTTATACAGATAGCAAATGGTCTATTTGAAGCATTATACACAATTATCTGCTAAACTATTCATTATTCAAAGAAATGTTTCGAGCAAAACTTATATCTTGCGATGGTCACAAATCTTATGTGGGTGGACATGTCCCTGCCATTTCACAACGACCTCTGCTTTTTTTTTAATTGAAGTTATATGTTTTCACCTAAATAGATGTGTAGCCTATTCCATGACGAATTAATCGATCTGTAATACTGGTCTTTGAAGGCCATTCGAGGTCATTTATTCATTCAAAACTTATCTCCGTTGAACGTCAACAAGATTTGGTATACCGGAATATATCATCGATTTAGCAATAAACATGAATCTAAGTCACACTAATGATGCGATTTATCGTCACTCTTGTTTGTGAACAGTGGATATCTATAGTTAGGCTGGAGTTCTGAATTCTTGGGTAGAGAGAGGATGTAGGACCCTTCGCACCAAAACCTGACAGCCTAGACTTTTCTTTGCAGCTTTATGAAAGATTAAGTTGATCGGGAGAAACCGACTACCCTTAATAATATAAAGAATCGTATTAGGGTTGCTTGCCAACAAATAAACTTTATAGCTTTCAAGAGAATGGAACTGTTATGTAGAATCTAGATTTTGGACTTACCTCAATGAAGGTAAGTTCTGAAAAACAACAGATGACCTTGAATGACCTTGTAAGATGAACATTGATGAATTCGTCATCGAACGGACTACAAGCCTACTGAAGTGAAAACATATAGCTCGATTTCAAAAAGCGAGGATCACCTTAAAATATTGGAGAAACGTCCCACCTAGAACACAATTGTGATCGTAACAAGATATTCCCCTTGAAACACGGTAAGTTTTGCCTGAAACAATGTTTTTAGTAATGAACAGTCGTGAGATGATTGCGTTTACAACTTCAAAACTTCAATCTGTATATACTATATGTATCTTGTATATATTTATTGCTTCCACAAGAATGTACTAAGTATCGCTTTTGGTCATTAGTTTGCCAGTAATTCCTGCATTTTAATAACATTCGCGTATTATTAATATCTATTGAGCGAAGTTTCCATATTACGTAGATACAGCGGATTTAAGATTTTATTTCTATTTTATAGCCATAGACGCTAAAATAAATTATTCTCCCAACTTTTACTATGTATTATGTTCAGATGAAATGAATATATTCAGATGAAATAATGATGTAAACGTTAAAAAGATGAAAAATAATCTTCTTGCAACTCTATAATTTTAATGTATAAATTGAAAGTATTTTGAATCTTAAAAAAATTAAATGTTTCAATTAGTGTTTTACTAAATGTAAAAAGATTTTATACATTTACATTTAAGAGACAGAAATCGACAAATTCTGGTAAGAGGCAATTATGTTCAGTAATACGCATTTCTCACAGATGACATTAACTTTATGGCGTTCCTATACCATGGTAACCCGGATAGAGAGGAGAAAGCTCTCTAAGCTTAGGAGCTTAACTTGGACAGTGCTGCTATGCAAACCAGCAAAATCTGTGAGTAGCGACTCAGTTAATCTTACGCTCATCAACATTAAGTCTATTCTATTTATTTTTAACTTTTGGCATGCCATCAATTTACTACAAGAGCCACATAAATAAGATTTAGAAAAGAATTTAAAGT
This sequence comes from Bombus difficillimus, assembly GCA_014737525.1. Taxonomy (NCBI): domain Eukaryota; kingdom Metazoa; phylum Arthropoda; class Insecta; order Hymenoptera; family Apidae; genus Bombus; species Bombus difficillimus. Next base: position 816,559 of record JACXIT010000135.1, on the reverse strand, counting down.
GTTATAGAAAATTTCCAATTATTCCATAATTTAACAACGAAAAAATTTATTTTCTTTTATTTAGCCTTTAATAGTGTTTGGGTTTTGATGGTCCAGATTAAAATATTCTTTCTATATGCCATTATCTTTGTTGTTCAGGTCCTGCATACTAAATCGATAATTAACCAAGTTTAAGAGTACTTGACAACTTTTCAAACTCGATTTTCTCGAAAACAAAGAATTATATCGGAAAAGTGTATTCTACCTTTTCGACTCGTTTCTTCACATAGAATTGCACTATTGCCGATTGTACTATAACTATTGGCATACTTTCTATAATATTCTTATTTCAATTAAAAATAATATAAATATCCTTATTATAATTGAATAAATAGATCATTTTTAATATTTAATTTTTATAGACATCTAGAAATTGATGATTTTTTAAAAACGTAACTCATCTACCAAATTAATGGCACCAACAAAAGAAATTTTCTAGCCAACTAGCTAGCTATCGAAATCGATTCCCCAAATCGGAAAATTCAAATGAACATCCGCACTCGCATGAATGTTATTCTTTAATGTCAATTTTCTCTATTTATCAATACAATTACATGTCTTACAAAATATACAGGTAAACTTAATTTATTACCATAGTTTATTAAGTAAAGTTTATTAACTTAGCCTTTAATCTATCTTCCTTTTGGTATTGCATCGAATATGAGACTGCTTAGTCTATGTTTTACGTATACAATAAATCAATAGCAGCTATTATTAGAATAACTGAGAAACAACTTGTTTTGCTGTTTGTGTGGCACTAACTTGTCAACGGTTGCAATTCTTATCACCCAGTCTTATTAATGACAATGACCCACTAGTCACGACAAAAACCAGTAAGACAAGTTGTCGGTTAACGTATTTTATATGAATTGTGTGTGATTAACAGAATTATATGTATAAGTCTCATTGATCGAATCAAAGCATACGTACGCGAAATTAGTACATACAAGTTGAGGAATTAGGATATCAGTATTTTTCTTACACGTAAATAAAATATGATAATTACAACACTCTATAAGTATACTTAATATGGATGTAAACATGTTATTTCCTTAAATATTAAAGAGGCCTTTTTTGTTATATTGTATACTTCTGCAAATTGTTATTGGTAGAGATTTCAATATTAATATATCTTCTTAAACACTGTAAATATTACATATATTAATATAAATAATATATGAAGATCATACAAAACAAATTTTAACAAATATATTTTTGTCGATTTTCTGACTTCAATGTAATATTATGACTAGAAGAAAATATTTTTAATATAAAGTAGTTAAAGATGAAAGGAATTTAGGTTAGGTTCAAAGACATGGTTGACGAATTTTTGTAGGATCTAATCATCATATTTTAATGTAATTATAAAATTATAATAAATTTATGTAATTGAAATATTACTAAATTGATAATTACATGATTCGATGCTCCTAGCAGAATTCGTAAAAAACTATAAATCTTTGTATAAGCTTTCAATTACCAGAAATTCAAGAAGTCTTGTCAATAAAGAACTTTAAGTTCATCGAAATTTTCTTGCATATTAAGACTTGTTTTTTACGATACAGGTAAATCTAAATTACCTTATTCTGTCCGATGTTCACACATGCAATCACATTCACACATTTCTTTATGCAATCTTATGGCACTCCTGCAGTTCATACTGCGACACATATATTTTAAATTCGTTCTTTCGTATCACCTAGTGTTGCAGAAATTTCATTATAAGCAGCAGATTTTAATGCCCTCCACAAAAAATAATATAGTTGTGATAAGATGGATGTCCGAACTGCTTAGGTAATGTTTACATTATGCTCTATCCATCATCGTTTTGAAAACATGTAATTTAATATACTTTGTACATATTATTGGTGACTGCTGAAATACTATAAGCGGACTGCGAATATTTACTTAAATTCATATTTTTATGAATAATTAAAAAAATGGAACCTATGACAAAAATTATTTTCTCATTTTATTATTAATATTATCAATATTATAATGAATATTATATTTTGAATATTTCATATAATTTGTATATTTTTTCGTTCGCTTACTGTGTATAAAGATGTTTTGACGTCCGTGGCCCATATTTTGAACATCTAACAAAATAAAGTAATAAAATATCCAACTACGTCGTAATAATAATTAAAATATACTTTCCATATGTTATTCTCGTTCTTCTATAAAATGTTGAACAAACAATTTTCAAACGAGATGTTACAACTCAAGCAACCTTTAAATCTTCTAAATCCAGGGTAACTGGAAAGAACGCGAGCAGAGAAACGCCGTTCGATATATCGCCGCGAAACTCGAGCGTATTGGTGTTTCGTTTTGGCACGATGCAACGGCCGATTGCCAACTTTCAGAAATTGCTCGTTGCGATGCCATCGTCCTTTGCTAGTCGCTTCAGTCTTGAAAGGAAGAGATATCGTGGCCCAGTGAATAATGACCTTTGATCGACGTTGTTGATAAAAGGACTGTATTTTGTTGCAAAGTTTTTTCAAAGATTACGACGTATAATTAGACTGCGGATGTTTACGTGCCTAAAATATAGAGGACTCACTAGTATTGGTGTATATATTTACATTAACAGTAATGCTGTGTATGAAAATTCTGAGAATACGAATTATGTATTCAAATTGTACAAGTAAATCAGACATTTTTTGTTTCACAGTGAAACAAGTTATAATCTTGCGCCATAATCAGACTATGGATATTTATACATTTATGGAAACCTTGAAGATGCACAAATTTGCAGAATGTACGTGTTATAAAAAAATATGTAAGGTATCAAAATCAAAGTATACGTTGTAATATTTAGTGGATGAGACAAATCTCTATTAAAGTTTCATTTTTAAGTAATATTATTTTTATTAATATATTTAATAGAAGTAAATGATATTTTTATTATCATTTTGCTTAAAAATTTGCAGTTTGCCGATAATATTAGTGGTTTAACCTGTGCTTTGTGGAATAGTAACAACGGTTTCTGTAACAAAATTCTATAAACTGCAAGGATTATAAAATTCTGTTACATAAATAATTTCTAGAATCTTACAAGTTAGAAGTTAAACTATCGATATTACCCTAATAATGAATATTACATCAAGAAGGTTCTGCAACCTTTAAATTGTCGTGGCTTATAGATTTTTATACAAGTAATTGTTACGATTTTGCAAGTTACAAACAATACAATTCTATAATGCATAACCTGTAATTTGTCTTTATCTATCTAACTAATCTGTAATTATTCAATAATTGTTTATGATTATCGTGATAGGAAATAGTCAGTTAATTCGTAATTTATAAAATTTACTTGTGGAGTTTCATTTGTGCTATTGTTCCTATTGCGCAGAAAAATGTATTCATACTGATACGTAATTTGTAATTTATAGTTTGAGCAGTTAAAAACAAAAAAAAAACAACAATATATGATATTAGTGCGATTTAATCCAAAAAGTCCTTAGTTTCACATCATTATCAACTTTTCATCAAAATATACATTTATATAGATAGTCATAATCTAGGAATAGATATAGCATGCAATGGAATTAAGTATTATAGGAAGTGTAGTATGTTTTACGTGGCAACATAAGTCTTATCCTTATTTCATAATTGACTTTCAATGAGGAACTATTTTCTATCTGTCGAAACCACATTCTCTTTTAGTTACTTATTTTCTTAATTAGTATTTAATTTTTGATAAGTGCAAATTGCAAGCAGGTTAGTAGAATGGTAAAAGTATGTTGTTGTAGTGTCGCGAATTTCATAAAAGAAATAAAGCAACAGTGACAAGTAAAAATTAATTAATTAATTCGATAGATTTGCGAGTTCTACATGTAAAACTTTTATCGGAAAATTTTGATCAAATCCTAAAATGCAGAAATTTTATTTTAGTTAAGTTTATTTCTAAATGAAAAGAAGCAATGGAAAATGAATGAATGTTCGGAATTGACCTCATAATGTATTTTTGTAATTTTATATCAAATTATTAATAAAAAGTAAGAAACAATTAATGGTGTCGACTACGCGACAGCATCCATGCATTATCGTGCATGACAACGATTTTCTCTAACGACATTATGAGTATAATTATCACAGCTGAGACCACGATAAAACTATTGGATCGGGAAAAAAGCAATCGCCGTACCGTTCGTTGCATCATCGAACAATTACATTTCGGGTCACTAAAATCGGCCGTGACAACAAAGAAACGACTGTATAATCCTAATCAACAGCTGACATATTTATTAGTGTCAACAGGCCTCTAGTCTGTCGCATCACGGTCAGGAAAAAAGTTTCCCGAGCAAAAAGCTACCGCGAGCCGCTCGTGAATATTCATGTACTCGCGAGAATAGAAAACGACAATTTATAGACTAACGGCGAAGTGTACTTTTGCGGCTTTCAACCGAGAAAAAATCAATAATTCGGAATGCTGCTCGCACGAAAGCGCTGCAAATATACGGATATCAAATGTTTAAGAATTCGAGTAAGAAAATTGAATTTTTGTCGTGTATTGCGTTTAGCTGACAGCATTAGTGGTTGAGAGGAAATTCAATATTATTAGAATAGAATCTCGATTTTCCGAACAGTTTTTAACTGTTTTAACGTTTGAACGTTCGAATATCTCTTATACGAATTTTCGATTATCCGAACAATATCGAACAGCAAAATAAAATAGATATTTTAAATATGCTTAACTATATCGATCAGGTTATCGTTTCCAATACATCGTTAGATATGTCAGCTACGATGAAACTATTGAACGAATAAAAAGGAAATTTCACAATAACAAAAACAACGATGGACATAAATCAGAAGCATTCATAACAGCAATTGGTGTGAAATAGCACGAACGTTAATCCTACAGAACTACTGATTTAAACAAAACATTTATATTTTGTCACTTTAGAGAGATTGAAAAGACAGATTAGAAGATCAAGAAGTGAATGATTAAGATATACATATGTACGTAATAAGATGCAGTAAATGATCTATATTATTTTCAATATGAAACGCATTTACAATAAAATTTTAGTCGGTTGATTATCCGAAAAATTTGATTATCCAGTTTTTCTATAAGTGATTAGTTCGGATAATCGAGGTCCTACTTTATTTTCTTCTTGAGAAACAGTATCTTTTCCTATTGGAATTTGAAATGCTAGATTAATCTGCCATGATAAAATTCGCTGGCAAATTGTACTTCCGATCATCTTATCTCGATTTTATATTGGAAAATCACAGTAAGAATTGGTGAATGGTCGCGGGAAAAGGCGAAACTTCCTCATTCAAGTCGACGGCCGCAGCAGCTGCCACGCAACAGGAACCCTCTTTTCACCGTTTATTTCGAGCCATCCAAATGTCGCTTCCCTCCTTTCCACGGATATTTTTCTCGGCCACATAAATTTCTGCGCGAGCGCAGCTGTTGAATCGACTCTGCGTCAGACGATCGCGTGCTTTACAGTGGTCCGTCTTCTTAAATTTTCACGTGGAATGTAAATATGCACGCGCAGAAGAGGAAAAGGTTGTACATTCACATTCTGAGGCTCGATTGATGGAGGTCGTCGAGTTGGAACGTCGAAAGGAAATGCTGACTTGCGAATAAATCCGCATCCAAGGTTTCCTTTTACAGGAGATGCGGTTTTTGGCTCGCTGTAGTTGGCTCTGTTCGATTTTTCGTTATAATTGAATTAACTGTGAACCACCTTTTCCGCGCTGCATATTTTCTGTGAACGTGTTGCATTATTTTGTCATTATTTCTTTATTGATATTTATTTATTTATTATATGTTTGTCATTAGCATTTAATCTTGAAGATTTAATATTTAATAGAAGCTAATTTTGAGAAGATTGACAGTAGAGAAAGGTAATAACCGAAATCTTTGGCTATAAAAACACGTGAAGGTAACTTTTGAGTTTTCAACAAGGGAATTATGTACAAATTTTAAATCACATAAATTTTATAAATTAGGGATAAATAAAAGTTTTTAAATAAGGACAAATAAGTAATACAAAAGGAAAGAAAATATGTTTATGATTGACACAATGCCCTTCTGTAATTTTGGTAGAAATATTGACAGGAATAAAATTCATGAAAGGACCTGATATTCTCTCCTGAGTGAATGCTCAATGAATCCATGATCAAATATAACTGGAAGGCTTATAACAAAAGCAATTCAACTTTTTTTTACTTTTTAGATAACAGTGAACTGTAATTATAATCGGAAGTTAAACTCACAACATGATGAAATCGATATTATGAAAATTTATTTGTATCTTGATTTATTCTCAAATGAAAATTATATGGTTCTTAAAAAGTCTCTGCCAGAAGATTCATAACTTTAAAATTTAATTACATATAATTATTCTGCGTTATAATTGCAGGTATAGTTATAAGGATTATATAATATAAAGAATATTTTATTTTCAAAAATTGAAATACATTGAACAAACAGTTACGATATTCTTTAATCTACTGCAGAAAAGAGAACATATACAAAGTTCGTTTCTGTCACGTCTTCCAATCTTAATTTTATCTTCTAAATTAGCGCATCATCAACTTTTATTGTATCGCATAATAAACGCGACTTTTCATGCAAATCGTATTTCAGTTATTTTAGATTATAAAACATTCGACAATCGTTTTCATTTGTGTATTATTTCATTCGAAAGACTTCGGCAGATACTATATTATTCGACCCACTGGTTTCATGCCATTCTTAATTATGTTGTATTGCTTTTAAAGTGCAACATACAGAAACACAGGTCTCAGTCCGTTTTTCTTTATGAATATAAACGTGGCAAAATTACCTTGAAAGACCACGGGTAACAGGTTCTCAGAACTGAATCAACAAATTTATAAAATTTCAAAAAAGATATTGAAAATATTGATTATATTGAGTGAAGCATTAAAAGTATTAATTACTATGGTTTTTAAATTGATTAGAAATTTTCATTTCAAACTAAGTTATATTTATCGATACCGTGTTTTTAGGATGACACATATTAAAAAGAAGAAGTACAAAAATACAAAATACAAGTTTACAAAAGTGTATATGTATACATCTGTTATAGTTCCATAAAGTAATAAAAAAAAGTTATATTTAACATTATATCAATATTTTATAGACCTACAAACATCTGAACATAACGAAATTTTGTATAATTTCTGATGTAATTTCGTTTCAGGACCTTCGTAAACTAAAAATTTACACTTTTTTAATTTCATCTGAAAATGGAGTAACACACTAAGCGAATTCAAACTTATTTTGTGCGTATATAAAAGTATATGACATAGGATACTGTAACAAAATACATATGCTTTTACTTTCTCCCACTAAATTAGATATATAAAATGCGGCGAGTGCATGTAGAATTCTGTAATTAACTATGTATATACTATCCAGCAACATATTTATAAAAGAATAGAAATGTAGCGAATCACATGATGTTGCTTCAAATAAATTTTTATTTTTATTTTTAAGCAAGTTATAATATTAATAATAGTGAATCTCAAAATGACATTTTTTATGCAGTAACGTAATATAGCTATTTTTTTTAATTTCTGAATATACATATAAATATGTTTTATATGGCCCCTGTTTTTTAAAACATTCGACAAATTATTTCTATATTATTAATTGTTACGTCTATTACTCTCGTGCATAAAATAAGATTGAAAATCAGAACAATTATAGTAAATTGGACATTTTCTACAACCCACAACACAATGCTTTGTTTAAATTCAATTAGGCTCGCAACAAATTATGAAAAATTGTTTTTGCAATCGATATATTTCGATTATGGATTTTGCTATATAGTACTAAATCAAATAGTACAGAAGGATAATACTGAATTAGTTTGAATTAGGATTGAATGTCGATTATGGGATCAGGATTTTTCGAGTTTATCGTTCATTGTTTAATTTGATCTAGTTTCAGCTCATATATATATTATCTTAGTTCAGTTTGATTTACGTTTATACAGTTTATACAGCATTCGCTTTAAATTCCATACAAGGACTACGCTTTGAGCGTAATCTACATATATTTAGGTAGATTAGCTTTCCTCAAATCTTCTATTAAGTCTGGAATCTAGATTGTATTCATGCTAATTTTCTCTTATAAGTTAAAATGTTTTAGAATAATTTTGCACTGAAAAGTCTTGTAATTGAAATTACTCGAGATAGATATATCCCTATTCATAAGTACATGTTAGAATACTTAAAGATAATTAAATATACCCAGAAAAAATTATTAGAAAATAATTAAAACTTTGCAAAATTATGACCATTTAAAACTGCAGACGAAAGTATTCTATTACTCAATATAATAACAATCTGACCAACTATGTTTAACAAAATACAATCTATCTCCCATCTATGTCTCGCTTTCGATCATTACCTTAATTTCTTTTAGCATTCGTATTATTAATTCTCCTATTATATTATTGAGTTTTATCGAAAACCTATCAGTCTTTTACCCATTGTGCTAACGATTATATATATATATATATATATATATATATATATCCTATAATGATTCTATAAATCAGATTCAAATTCTACATAGGATTGGAGATTTTTTATGTATTTCAATCTAAATTCTGTCATCGGGGTTTGGATCAGTAGATTGTAAGGGTTAACCTATAATTATCTCTTCATTATTTTCTTATGTTTACTATTTTCTTATATTTATAAATATAATATAACATTGCAAGATCATAAAAGAGAAATCTATAATTTACAGTTTATAACGTGCCAATTTAATAATATTATTAAGTAAATTATTGTGCAGGAGTTACATATATCAATTGAAGAATAATGTAATGAAATAAGGGCCTGCGGAAATAAAATACGAACATGACGATACAACGGATACGATGCAAAGATCTTTAATAAATATATCAAAGACATGCTGAACTACGTTATTCTTAGTTTTCTTTTCATAAATCATTTATTTTTATAAATCATAAATATTGTAAGTGAATCCAATCTTTTAAGCGGTAGTGTATAAATTATCAGAGATGACATAATTCGCTGATATAAAGAAATAATATAATAATAATTCGTCTGACAAAATGTCCCGGCAGAGAACAGATGACAAATTCATTTATAACTTCTAGTAACATGTTAATTTAGTGGACGTCAGAGGATGGAGATTCTTTCGACGTTGTGTCATCTACACGAGCGTAATAGCTTTTGATCATCAGCCAGAGACATCTGCCGCAGGAAGGTTAATGAGAAAATCATATCGCTATTGGATTATTCTTATGAACTGTAACGAATTTCATAACCTCTGCCTTCGATAATTGTCCCATTACGTCCTCATGTTTTTCCTCTTTGGAATTTAATCTTTGCGGTGAGTGTTCGAATCTTTCGCTTCATAAAGCTCCATACTTACTGTCTTATACAATCGTTATAGATTTTTTAAATTATGTTGATTTATACCTTCATAAATTCATTGCTCGAAACGATTAGGGCTTGCTTCAAAACTACGCCAAACATTTTCTCTCAAATACCCAACACGCCTCGTGTTCTAGATTACAACCAGGAAAACGGTTCGGAAACGGAAAGTAGCCGAATCAATGTCGAATCAGGATCAACCAGGACGATCAACGAGTTTATAATCATTCTTGTGCACCAGACAAAACATAACCGGTATATACATCGGTAATAAAAGAGCATGACGCGGATGCCCGTTTCGCGGTTTGCCCATAGGAATAGTTTTGCAAGCAAGTACATGCCGACGACAGGTGTCCCTCGCAAACGCGTCGTTACGCCGGCAAATCGCGTGACAGCTAGCATCAGTTGAGAGATATCTGCTCTATCGACATCGATGATATTCGTTATGCTGACAAATAACGTCGACAATGAACATGACTGGTCGACGGCTATTGTTTCGGCGATGCTTTTCGCTTCGACGAATAAACGACCGAATATTGATGAAAATAAGTGCGGAATCAAACTGTCGATTTTTCTTATATTTCTTTATTTTTATTTTTGCTATTTTACATAGGTTATTGACAATGCAAGAGAATGAAAAATTATAGAGTAGTATACAAAATGTTCCGTTTATCTTATACACTTTTATATCTTCGTTAGTTATGCAGATACAACAAAATGTACAGGGAAAACTTTTTGGTTTAGAACAGCGAATACGTAATTATTTTGCATCAAGGTCATTTTTCTTTTCTTTTTTTTTTAGAGTTTTCAAGGTTATCAATGATTTTTAAATAATAATGGCATATTTTTACCACGGTATTACCGTAGCTAATAAACAAAAAAAGATTTCAAAAATATAAAAGTTAACTCTATAATAACGTTGAGTGGATGTTTCATGATAATTTAAAGGGAAGTAAGAAATCGAATATTTTCTTATTTGTTCCTCAAATTTGTATTATTATACAAGAAATGTTCGAAATGATCTCCATTATTTCCGAGACATTTTCATATATGGTACAATGGAATGATGATCTGGCACGTACGATCATAGTTGGAGCAATGGTAAAGCCGCTGTGCATCTACAGAATTCCAACCGACGTCTCCATAAATTAGCACCATTTCAATCTTTTCTTCTCGACTATTAGTTACGATAGTCGATGATAGTGAGACAAATAAGGCAGAGAAATCTTCGAATGCCTTGATAAGGATTATGTTTCGATTTGTACGATCTGTATAAACGTTAGAATTAATAATACCAAAAGTGTCATCAAACGAAGTTCATTCTTAAGAACATAATTTATTGGGTTCTTGAAAATGATGAAGCTGATATCGAACCTTTCTTATAAAACAGTAAGAATTTTGGGCAAAAATAAGAAAATGCTCGATATCTTACGTGAATTCATTAATTCCAAATTATCATGAAATTTTTACTCAAACTTGAAAACTCGGGAAGAATAGAATCTTCCTTGAAGGGAGAAAACATGAATCACGATATTCGCTCAACCAATTTTTTCCTCGTACAGCTTTTTATCTCAAAAAAAAAAAAGACGAAGATATAATTGCTCTATTATAGCTCTATACAATTGCTGTATATGGCTCATGTATACAATTCATGTTATAATTCGAATCGTGTAGTTGAATTTTAATTGAGTTAATCGAGAGTTGTGATTTTCTACCTTTATTTTACCTTTGGACAGCGTAATTGTTTCGTTACAAAATTATTGTGCCGCGTTCTTTATCGCCATTGAGAACAAAAAACGACTGATCGACATCCATCTACCTTATTAAGGTATGAAACAGCAGCTGAAACGTTCATTGTACTTTAAATCTAATTTTGAACTTTATTTTTAAAGCTTGTTTCGAACTGTACACTTACGTCAATGTTGTTCGCAATAAGCGAATATACCTACATAATGTAAATAGGCATCACGAATGTATCTGAAATTAACAGATTATTCTTAAATGTTATTCGCAATTAAAATGTATTGTTATAGTTTCATATCTTGTAACAAATTTAGGTTGATATACCATTATAAGATCAATACATTTGTATGTCAAAATTGAAGAAATTGAATACTGTTCGACGTAGAACTATAGAGTTAAAGATTCAAATATTTTTATCGAAATATAATTCGATAAAGGAACGTATTAAAAAGTTATGCGAAAAATCGAAAATTTGTAAATGCAAAAGAATAATCTTCGATAAAATATATATAAAAGAATAAACAACAACAAGATATTTAAATAAAAGAGCAGAACGAAGAATAGAAGTAGTAGAATAATTAAATAACTTCTTCGACAAATTGCAAAGCTATTCATTAAACGAATAAATTGAATTGTTTGTTAGTTTCGCTCTCTATCGTTCGTAATTGTTTACTGTCCTCTTCGATTATCAAATGATTCGACACATCCTGCGTGAAGAGAATTTTATTTTCGTCGTACCTTGAATCGAGTAACTGAAACTTTCGTTATAAAATATGAACGTAAGATAATAAATTCCCCGGTCGAATAGAAAATCGATGGCCGTGCAATTGGCAGGGAAAGGAGATTGGTAAATTAATACTCACTAAGAACCTCCAAAAATTCCGGCTTGACCGACCAAAACGAATTTAAGGTTAATGCACGTATTTAAGTACTTTATTGGCATTGTATGGTATTTAGGCGTCCCATAACCAACTAACATTTCAGCTAGCACTTTACCGTTACTACAATAGTTACCGTGTCTGAACTTTTACGCAAATTGAACAATAACTTATATGAATAATATAATAATAATTTATACATATATATTTTATAATAAGCGCACGATTAAAGATACAAAATTATACATATATATTAATATATAACATATAATATAAATTATATAAATTAATATATAACATATATATATTACATATATATAATATATATGTATGTATGTATGTATGTTTAATCGTACGGCTATTCTGTAGGAATCATTACGTGAAATTTGGTTTAATGCGTAAATATTTTTGTTCAATTTCCCAACATTTGGATCAAGTTTTCACCGAAAATTATTTTATAAGTCAAAACTAATGGAAAAATATGATTATCGAAATAAGTGAATTCTCAGATAGCGAAACATTTGTCTTTTTTCCCTTATAATGATTTTATATTTTAGAAATATTTTGTGATACTGTATTCGGAGGCTAATTATCATGTTTGTAAATCTAATATATCATTTGCGCATTACGTATCTTATAATAATAGAGTATATTAAGTAAAATAAAATTTGTTAGTCTTTGAAAAAAACATAACGAATGAATGTTCTAATACTTGTGAATGGCAATCTATATATACTGTTTTGAAGTTGCACGATATTTTAACAATGATATTTTAAGATTTTATCACTTATATGAACATAAAAGGAATATAATTTTCTTATTTACATATTTTTATTGAATTTACTTTGCCAAAAATATCGGGAAGCTCTTTCGTTATCCAAGCAGATGTCTGTTTTGAAGTAATCCTAATGGCTAAAGCGTTCTTTTCGTCAGGTGTCGCGCGACTTTGCAGACAGCACATAGAAATGGCCTGACGTCCGGTATAAAATTGCCTTCTTGCACCGATAATCTTGAAGTGGCACTGATGCGAAAATTGGTTGCGTCGACACGGCTTTATTTGATGGTTCAAAGCGACAACAGGATGGAACGGAGCAACCTATAAGTTAGAACGTTAGAAGAGCAAAAACATTTATGCTCCGCTTGTGTATTTGAATAATATTGATATACTTTATTCCATTCTCGATATAGAAAATGTGAATTGCGATAAAAATAAAAATAAGTGATTGGGAAAGTTTCAGAATTTGTTTGAGGAAAATTAGTCTTTTCTTTTATAATTAATGTTGTGAGAAGTATTGAGTTTTCAAACTTTGAAAACTAAGTTCATAAAGTTGAACTGAATCTAAGGAAAATTAATAGTATTTTGAAGTTCATTAAATTTCGGGTTGAATATGTATTTGGTGCTAAAACAGATTGCTACTGTTTGTAAATAAAAGATTTTTATTTTCTTATTAATTATAGAATTCACTTTTTTAATTGAGTTATTTTTTAATATCTTCAATGTTCGTGCATTTGTTCATACAGTTTTCATAAAAATTTGTGGTTTATGTCAGAAACTGTATTATTTTTTATGAAACATTATTTTATTGAATAATATTTAAATTATATAAATAATATTCGCACGCATACACGCACACACATACAATAATATGTTCAAGTTACTATTGTAACATTATTAACATATTATTGGAATATTATTACTACATTGTTATTATTAGATTCTATATGATAAAAGGCTTCCGAGCTTTAAAATACTATGTAATTAGTTATATTAATTAGCCCTTTATAACCCTTATGTTTATATTCATGTATTTATATTTATTACATTTTAGTTTACTGCACTATCTTATTTTATTAAAATTAAATGAGATATAACGGTTATGAATTTCTACATTTCAGATTATATCGAGAAACTATAATGTGTTCCAATCTTTGTCTTTCTTAAGCAATTAAAATTCTGATTATAGAAGATTAACGATATAGCTTTACTGTTAATTTGCAACAATTTCTTCTAATTTAAAAATTAGAAAGGGAACGTAGGAAAATTTAGAAATATCCTTAGAGATTAATAGATTCGCAACAAATTGTTACGTTTCACTTTAAAAGATAAATCTATTATCAATTCACAGTAGTTTAACCTAATTAAAAACAAAAGGAAAAGAAGATAAAGGTATCAGAAAATCCGGTGATTACTAAATAATTAACGAATGCAAATTATTTACTTTCTAATGAAATTAAACAAATAGATGAGATGCCATAACGATAATGTACCTAGGTTGTAGATTCTAAAATCAGCATTTAAAGATCAAACTAATTTGAGAAAATCGATAGAAAACGGTCTTTATCAGACATGTCTCAATCAGAATTGATACGTTCGTAGTACCTACGTGGACAGTCTGACGACATAATTGGCCATCCTGATGGCAAGCGTAATCCTTCTGCATCCAGTGAGCCAATTGAGAGCACACCTACGACTTGATGGGTTCTGGTTAAGAGCACAGCGTTGATAAATGGAGTATAATCAAGGGTTTGCATTTACTGTTGTGCGGCCCACTTAATTGCTTGTAAACTATAGGCCGTACACGGAAATGCTGCGCAGAGTAATCGGTAATCCAATTGCTTGCCAAGCTTCTATTTCCTGTCGCATGAACTGTTTCTATGCAAACGAAGAATGCTCGATAACCTAACTACCCTTTAGAGTTTTAAGCGTTTCTAAGATGAACGTAGGATAGTAAATATTATAAATTGTTTAAAAACTTGAATACTTTATCGACGTAATGATATGTTTTTAGTATAAGATAAAATAATTTGTATTAAATAAATATATTTTGTAGAAGATCGCATCTGTGCATTTTTTCTTGCAAAAACCGAAGCTTTCACCTTATGTAACGTTAGGGAGGCGTACGTTAAGGGAACACATAACCAGCTAACATAGGAAAATTTCTTGCTACATGACCCATTTTCTTCCAAATCACTGAAGCTCTTTTAATTAAATTTTCGTTGGCTAAGTACTCGGTTAATATGCAACAGTGAATAAATTGGAAACATAATCTTTGTTTAAATTTAAAAAAAAAATAATTATATTTTGAATTTTGAACAAAGCGTTATTGAAAAACTATGAACATCAATTTTTTCAACCTGGGTTTCCAAAGTCTTTCCTTTCATAAATTTTGATAATGTGTTAAGAATCATTGTAAAAAAGTTGTATTTGATTTGTTATTTTAGATTTTAAAACGATGTATAGAAATGGATGAAAATGGAGCAGAGATTTATTTAAATCAATTAAAAAAATTAAAAATTATGTACCTCTTGTACTCGGAATTTAAAAAATTTGCATCAAATTATTCAGAAAGATTTATATCTTCTGGATCGCTAATAAAATAAAAATCATTTTCTTTGTCGTTCGTGACTCCCCTTAGCGGATTAAGTACAGTGAACAGTACAATAGTAGGATATTATTAGAAGAAACAGGAATGGTTTAAACAGAATATTTTTACAAATGTAAAGTTGCATATGCATCGTGTAATTGCATAATTATTATAAAACAAATAAAATATATTTTATTTCTGCATGAATCAACTTCTTTCCTTATTCTTCATAAAAAGATATTAGGTAAATAATTTAATGGTCACATTACGTTTATTTACCTTGCGTCTTTTACACTTTTTGTTGTAAGAAGTAAGATATAGTACTCGCATCCATTTTATTCTCTAAAAAAACCTAAAACATTGAATCAGAGATCACAGTAGATTGCACAGCAATAACTAAAGATTAACTTCAGCTCCGCGAAAACAATGGAAAAGTAATAACAAACACAATAAAAACGCAGTTAAGCATCTCCTTTAGTAAAGATATTAACTTGAAATATTTTCCGAACTAATCACTTTTCAACCATCTTAGTCGATAATATACACGGTGTGCCAGTATTGATGGTACAAATGTGAAGATACATTAGAAAATAAGTCGGAAATATGCAATAAATTTTTTTCATTCGAGGCTTCATTTTTGAGAAAATCGACTTTGAATTTCCTCCGACTTTGCATGCACTTGACTATGTCGTGGTTCAACCTGGATTATTCTTATCGTGGTTATTATCGTGGATCACGATACAAACTATGTGTCGTTGATTTATGAGTAATAATAAAGCATGTAATTCCTAAGATTTATTTTATTAATGGAAAAATTGTTGAAAATGCTGGCCACCATACTGCATACACGAGTATACTCTCCGAATTAAATTTTCATGAACGCTTTTCTACGTATTTTCGGTTTTTAGTCGTACGTCAAAATGATCCCCGCTTTTAATTGTGGAAGACTTGTGTTGTCTTCGGAATAAATTTTTGATTTTATATGACCCCATAGATAAAAATCAAGGGGTGACAAATCCGGTGATCGCGGACACCAAGTTATTGTACCAAATATAATTCGGAGAGCACACCTGTGTATGCAGTATGATGGCCAGCACTTTCAAAAATGTTTCCATTAATAAAGTAAATCTTAAGAATGACATATTTTATTATTACTCATAAACTAACGGATATAGTTTGTATCGTGTTCCATTGAACCACGACTTGCTGAAGTGCATGCGTAGTCGGAGGAAATTCAATATCGATTTTCCCGAAAACGAAGCCTCAAATGTAAAAAACGTATTCCATATTTTCGACTTATTTTCTCATGTGCAATCACCCCCTCCACGGTTGTACCATCAATACTGAGACAGCCTGTATTGATATAATATATATCTATTGATACACTGCTGTGGAAGGACAAGTTATGTATGTTAAAAAATATTGTTATACAAAATTATAATAACATTCAATTGTGTGATATATATGTGTTGTTGGTAACAGTTTGCGTAAAGTACTTTTGAAAAAAAAACGTGATTTTAGAGAACAAACAATCTTTGAAGCTTTTTGTTTCTAACATTTTTGTCTATTTGCAACCGGAGAAAAAATATGACTTATCCTAGTTGTATATACTACGCTGCAGGAAGATGAATTTTTAGACATAATTGCAGTTGTGAAAAATATACCAAATGAATTATAACAAAACTCTTTTTCCTCTTTTTATATAGTTTTGTATACTAACGCTTAATGAAAATGGTTTTTAATAGCCTTTTGACTGAAATGTATTAACAATAACCATTCGCTAATCTTTCTCTCACTAATTACCTTGTATTATAGCATTTGTATATAGTTTTATTTAATTTTAATAATTCGGAAATTAATGCATCCTTCTTATGCTTTACTACATGTTTTACTAATGCTATATCGACACTTTTCGAGAATAGAACTGTCCAATAACATATGTAAACAATTTCAAAATTACAAACTAATAAAAACTAAAGACGTATTGATAAGAGACGCATTAAAAATGCTTGTGTAGACTAAAGATTATATCTTACTGTTGTTTAATCACAACTGCAATGTCGTAAATACATTTGGCAATGTATTAGATTTTTTTCTTTGGTTCTACTCATATATTCGGGATCTCCATTCATAAAGTTTCATAAATCTTATGTTTAAACATCTTTTTTTATACTCTTATATTTTTCTACGTATTTTACATTAACCTTTGTATATTAATACGTAACAATATATAATACAAAATACTATACTAGATGTATCAAGATTATATCATGTACGTGATATAGTCGGGCAAGATATTATTTTATATGTAAACGTAATTAAAAAATATAGCATATAATTGTTTAATTTAAAGTCAAATTCAAAAGTTCACTGGCGACGCGTATACTGATTCTCTAGGAAATGAGATCTTAAATAAGGGGATTGTATTGTACATTTTCGACTTATTTTATCATGCAGAAGACCCCTTGTCCAGTTGCTTGCTCGGATTTAACCGCAATTGTTCAAATTTGTATGTAGTGTAGTAACGTAAACGATTATGATTTATTTACAATGAATGGATTGTATAGATGTTGACTAAACAGGAAACGATGGTTGTTTAACGTGAACTAAATACAATAACGTGCTATAATTTAGACAACTCGATAGTTAATTCGCAACTCTCGTCACCACGGATCCAACGGTCTCTCTTTCGCGCACGGACTACACTCTCTCGACAACACTAGCAACACTATATCGACAACGTAACTCGCACTCCCTGACTTCTCGATTCACACTCTCTGCCTTCTCCGCCGACACTGACCGTTATTTCGTCTTTCTCCCTTAGCATGCCTTTGCCTTTTCTTAGGCCCACCACGCACGTGTTCCGCATTTACTCTTGGCCAGGGTCACGTAGACCTTTTCTACGAAGCTATTCAATTGAAGGACCGACGACACATTGATGGGCCTGACGGCGCCTCGGCTCTCGCGACATTGTTTATAGTTCACCCGATATCTCTTAGGCCTTCTGTCCACGATACTACAGTACTTGATAAGCATTCAAATTCGATTTTCTTGAAAACGAAGTTCCGAATAAAAACATTTTCTTTTGGTTTTTTGACTTACTTTTTTACGTAGAATAACTTTTTGTTCAAATATATCTTGTCGCGTTCTGTATATCACAATAGATAAATAGTACCCTTTTCTTAAAACCGTGTCTAAAAATTAATCTCAAAAAACAACATTGTCTAGAATTTTTTTTTTATTTCAGGTTTATAGTCGCATTGACTACTAAGATCATGAGCGACTTGGCAGAATTACATTTATATTATTTACAACTGAACGTAACACTCTACACGAAACGCCACAAATCAAACAAATACAGTATAAATTTACTCACTAAAATTTAAGATCATTATAAATAATATTTCCACATTTGATAAAATAATTATGCGAGATTAAACGTTCCAGCGCTCTTTTGACTGAATGAACATCTTTCGTTTAACATCATTTGTAGTAAAGTTGATTAAAAATTTAAAAATCCGATCGTCAGCGATAAATTTTCCGCGTGCGTTGTAAAAGCACACAAGCAACGCAATGCGTAGTATTTGTTAATTGTGTAGAGTAGGGTTTTGACATTGACATAAATTTTAATGGAGTTCTCACGCGTGTACGTGGGACTGTGGAGTGGCGATCAATTTCAAAATAAATTTTAATGAATTACGCGCGTAAACGCAGTTAATTTTAATACGTGTGTGCGCGTATAATACTAACGCGCGAGTATCACGTGATAAATTCTACGACTGTTGATCATTGTAATTATCTCTGAAACCGTTTTGTTTTCGAATGAAGCGTCCCGTATTGCGAATCCATTATTAAAAAGCGCCGAAACGAATCTCCCTATACAAATCTTCAAAATCGGATAAATATGGAATCTTTTTATTACACATGTTCAATACCACTAGTATACACAATTGCTATTCAGGAATAGTAAACAACAAATATATAACAATAATAGAAAGAAACTTTCAAATTGAAGTTTGAAGTAAACAAATATAAATATATTTTCAAATGCATAAATAGTATAACAAAGAGGAAGTAATATACAGATAATATTATATATACATATATATCATAAGATAATTAAATAATATATGTATATATAATATAAAAGTATATGACAAAAATGTATGGATCTGAAAAGTATATACATATAATATAATATAATATATACCCATACAGAATACAAAAGAATAATTGTAAAGAGCATACGAAATTATTTATAGAAATTTCCACAAGCAATAAATATCTTGCGGAAGAGATTGATAATATATTAAATGAAAAATTGTATAAAATGTATTGAAATGTCGATGATGATTTAAGAAAGGACTTATACTTTTGTCTTTCAGAAAAACTGAAAAAAATACAACGAAGGACAATGACAGAAATACCAAAACATAACAAATCAATATAAGAAATATGTCATACTATATTATAATTTGTATGTTTCTATGAACTTCTATGTATGTACATATGTACGTCAGCAGTTTAATTTTTCGTAAATCAACAATTAACCTCGATGGAGTCTAACCTCATTTGAGTGGCTATAATAAGAGAAAATAGATCTTTCTCTAAGAAAGTATTGACGAAATATTAATACACCAATGAAGTATAAATGGTAAATAAATACCGCTGTTAAAAGAAAAAGAACTATTGAAATATTTCGGAAGAAACTGCTGCCCACGAGTATATAACCCTGATTAAATCTTCGATCAAATGGCATAACACGATTTATGTTTTGTTTCAGAAAACGAACGGCGACTACGATTGATTTTACGAGATCCCAAGTCGATATTGTGCCACGTCGAAATCGGAACTCGGCTCGACTACGATCTCATTTCATAGAGCCGACTTGTTTTTTCATCGTCGACGACGCAAAATTATTTAAAAAGAAATATCATTCTCAACAGACCATGACCACAGCATCGATCAACGACAACGTGGTGGAGATACGAAAATTAAACCAATATCTCGGAGCCTTCGTAGGTGAGCTAACCTCTTTTTCATCTTTGTCAAATTCAAATTCCTAAGACAACAATCTTTTAAATTAAAGAAGCTTTCGATCATCCATTAAAATTGTAAGAAATTTGTTTTAAATCATTTTAAATCAATTTAAATCATTTGTTTTAAATCAAGTTAGTTTTCTTGATTTGATTTGTCGAAACAATAAATAATTTTTTACATCTCACAATACAAATGTCAGTTGTTAATTCTTTATCTAGATTTATTTGTATTATTAACTATTTATAGCTTCTATATTTCTTATACAAATTATAAAAGAGGCTGAAAGTATTGTTTTCTCCAATTTTTGATTCTACGTACTTGTTAGTAAACTTAGACTTTTAAATACTCTGACTGGCAGTTGTATTAAAGATTTTGGAATAAACGAAAAAATAACGATATGAATAAATGATTATAAATTATGTATTATCAGAATTAAGTTCTTTTTTATTTTTAAATAGATATTTTAAAAATTTACACAATATGGTACCTAGCTACGTGTTGGCATATATTTTGATATACCTCATTTGTTTACTTATCACTATTGTGGTACTTTGTATATTATATCTTTATATAGAAGCCTCTATGGACACATGTCTGTGAATTACAAATAACAGAATCTGTAACTTGTAAACTTGATTCATCAAATTGAAGAACAAGGAAAGATCATTTTTAAAAACTAAACATTTGGTCTTGCTAGAGAAATTCATAAAGATCTTATATTAAAGACATAATTATTTTATTGCAATATCTTATTGTTCATTTTATTTTATAATATTTTTCAACTTGTACAATATAACTTTTTTATTCGTGGTTTAAATTACGTTTTTGGTTTTTCATTTCCTTGAAATTTACTATTATATATTACGATATGAATAGTAATGTAAATATTTGTAAAAAGCTGTTCGTATTTTCTTTTGAAGCTTTCTGGTAGAAAAAAAGCTATATAAAGAATAAGATGTCCCTTTATCTCCTACTAACAAATCGGTTTTCTTAATTGAATCGTCTGTTCTAATATTTAATACAAGGTATTCCATATCTCACAGTTTAACTCATACTAACCAAATAGCTCATTATCATACATATACCAGACGACTTCCAAGTTCATTACTATACTGCAGAAGATTATGCAAATTCATATTCTTGTAGACCTAAGTAAAATAATAGCACCTAAATAAATATTCGCTTCATTTAATAACAATTATTATTATGAATAATTTGCCTTAAATATTCCATATATTTTTCACATTACATGCATTTTGTGACATTTATATAATTTTAGTAAATTTTGCATAAATACATAAACATCTGCAATCTGCTCATCACGCATTAACTTAAGATATGCATGAGAACATCTGTATATGCTTAACCACCTAACGTCAGTCAGATACAACCGACTTTGTCAACAAAGGAAACCGCGTGCAAAAAACATAGCACGTTGAGGAAGTCTGACCCCACGGCGCTCGTCATCCAATTTCCCCTTTTCTCCTCGACTGTAGACAAATTAAAAGTGATAAAAAGAAACACATTTTTCTTCTACGAGTGCGGTCCTCGTCAAGATTCGCGAGTAAATTAACCGCAAAACACATAATTAGCGCGATGAACGGAGAAACAAATGGAAGAAAGAAAAGAAAACTTGAGGGACGAAAGAAAAGAGAAAAGGGGAATGAGAGAGTTGAAAATTGTGTTTTTTGGTAAAATTTCAGCGTCCCTGGGCGGTTTTGCGCTTGGCATCTCACTAGGTTGGAATTCAAAGGCTAGTGTTGTACTGAGGAATTATTTCGATGCCACTGCAACTGAAATCGGATTGATCGGGGGCATTTTAAATGGTGGCATCTGTATAGGAGCGATATCGATGATGTTTATTGCAGGACGAGTCTCTAGAACGAAGATCATGTTCTGGACGATGCCGGTTCTTCTTCTCACGTGGATTCTAATGATCAGCCATCGTGGACAGAAGGTTAGTGAGCGATGATCTCATTTCAAAGGTGCAGTAAATTACATATGATATATAGTATAATACATATTATTATACTAGATGCGTATTCGGCCGATCAATTTTGTGATACACATTGTACGAAATGGACACGGATTTAGCAAATTCTTACTGTTTCTTAGATAAGATCTTATTAAAAATTCGTATCAATAAATAGAAAATTAAAACAAGAAAATAAAATGGTTTCTTTATAAGAAGGAAAAAGGAATTTAGAAGAAAACTATTGTAGCTTGTTCCAAAATTTGTTGAATTAATCAGATAAATTCTGAAACATATTTTTATATTCTACGTCATGAAACTAAAGGAACACTTAATAAATAAAATAATAGTTCGTTCGAAAAATCTAAGTCATCTATCCTTAGTCGCAAGAAGTCGGGCGAGGAAACCAAATTGATCGGAAGACCAATGTGTACATGGTACAGATAGTGCAGTACAACAATTTTCATTTATTTTGAAGACTTTGATTCGTTCGTGTGTATACGAATGTATACGGACGGCGAATTAGACGTATCCGATATAACCGTAGCCTAAAAGAACAATCACTTTTCTGATATTAAATTTCACTTGTCCAATAGACACAGAGATCAAAGATAGAGATCAACGATAAGGTTCAAAGATAGAAATCAAAGAAGTTGCCAGTTTACTTTAATATTTAATTTCCAATAGTTTTTTAGTAGCTTGTACTTCAGCGTGAGGAATTCTTATCATTTTCATTTGCAGTTTCAGTTTTACATATAATAATAATTATTATAACAGAGAGAACCATCTGTCACTAGCAGACGTTCTGTTCGGATTTCAGAATACTCGGATAGTAGAAGACTACTGTGTTTTAAAGTTAAGAGTTCATAATGAAATCTACTTGCTAAATTTTACCTCGAGATATGTTTCAAAAAGGAAGTATCTACTGAGTGGCCCACAATTTATAGCACGAATGTAGTTAAGGAAATTCTATAGTTTAAAATAAGATGAGAATCAATCAAATAAAAGATATATTTTGGAGATTTGTCAAATGTACCTGTATTTGAATAATTCTTCATTGGATGGGAGTAGACAATTGGCAGATTATTCTACAAATCGAAAAAAGGTCGAAAATGTAGAATGACATTTTTTCGTCTCAAGTTTCGTTTTCGAAAAAATCGATTTTGTCAAGTAACGCGAAACTTTGTCAGGGACGTGTACAATTTTTTTTCCAAAATATAGCTCTAAATAAAACAATTTTATTCCATGTTTTTGATTTATTTTCACATGTAAAATAACCTCTTGCCGATTGTTCACTTTTATCCAGTAGAAAATTTGGCACATTCACGTGTACTCGAAATTTTTAAACTCAATTTTCTTGAAAGTGAAGCTTTCAGCGCAATTTAGCAATTCCTGATTTTCGTACTATTTCGAGTCATACTTGTAGAACCTACCTGATACTGTTTATACTATAAATTAAAGACATTCTGTGTAAATATGTATATAAGATTCTATTTTGTAAACTCCATTATCTACGTCCTCTCGCACAATAATTTATTAACAAATAATATAGCCCTTAAATATAAAATATTATAAAAAAACGTTAGCTCTGCGAATTCTTTGACACATTAAGATACATATTTTTGAAATGTAACACAATTTATTTATTTTCATTTTTAATAAGGAAAAAGAAATTGAGAGATATCAAATATAATATTTAAAAAATTACGTGCACGTGTATATTTACATGAAATAAAAGGAGAAAAATAATAGGTTTAATGTTATATTAATATCTTATATTATATCATATAATGTTATATAAATACCTTCTAACGTAAATTATTTCTTCGGCACGCACAAGAACAAAAACACAATTGCGTCAACAGTATACTTACAATAACATAATCAGAGCAACGTAACGTATATATCAATGGTGAATTATAATTATTCTTAATGAATATCGATACTACAGTACTTAATTATTACTCCAACTCCAATTATTACTCCGAGTTGCATATTTTACAATAACTTAAATTGAAGAATTAAATAACTTTTTAATTTGTTTAAAATAAAAGCAATTGCTAAACATAAAGCAATAATTTAGTGATAAGAAAGAATAAAAATTATATTATATAAAATGGAATACTGCATAGGCAGTGGCAAACATATAAATAGGTATTCGTGTCTATTTAACTGAAACTATATTTTGTACATATCTCATATATCAGCCTCTTAGAAGCTGAACTAAGCTCAACTCATTTTTAATTTCTTGATTTCATTCGATATGTACATGAATAATATTCAATTCTCAATAAACAAATGTTTTCCTTCCATAAGGTTACTCATTGCAAAAAGATTTGGAAATAAATAGTACATATTCATAATATATACATACATAAATAACACATACACCACTGAAGATGTGTACACCAAATCCTTTGTTTTATCATTCTTTTTAGATAACTCGCAACAAAACAATATTTTTCTTTCAAACTTTTTGGGATATTACGTTTGCAATATTAATAAAATTATGTTTTTAGGTTGTATTATTCCTTATTGGAAGATTTATTTGTGGCATCTGTGGCGGTGTATTCTGTGTTCTAACGCCGATATACGTGGCCGAAATAGCAAGCAAAGAAACTCGAGGGCGTTTGCTCGCGTTCTTTCAACTTCTTATTAACTGTGGCGTGATGTACGCTTTCTACGTAGCTCACGCAATCACTGAAGTTGAAACTGTGTGGAGGTATACGAATATTACACAATATTTTATCTGTAATAAAAAAAATGTGATACTTTTATAATTAGCATAATTCTTTTTTTTTAATTTATGACATCGTTACATTTCATTTATCAGTAATTTTTTATATCCATTGTTGTTATAACATTTGTGTCACTATGCTGATTCGCAAATTTTTCAACAGTATACTATCCCTGGCAATAAAGTTTCGATTACACGCGATAGTACCTACTTATTGTAAACCAGAAATACTAAAATTTGTATATAAAATGTAAAATTTGATGGTATACACCCAAAATGCGCGGGAACTTTAATCGGTCAACAAAACAAATAATCAAAATTTTCATTTATTATCAAGAAGAAAATAACTGTTAATAAAACCTGGCACGTCTTCAAATGATTATTGTATATCACGAACAAAAACTCTATTCAGGATTACTTTTTTCCTCAATAATATTTTGTTTGTTTACTATTTTCTATTGAAAGATAAATGAAAATCGTGATTTTTTTATTTCATATCACCGAGTTAACTTTTCTACGTGTTTTATTTTTATATCGTTCTATTTTATATTTCATATGCATAAACTTTATATCTCTCATACACAAATTTCAGTAGAGTTAGTTAGCTCAATGTTGTTACGTTTGATTAAAAACTTATTGCCAGAGGTAGAATTAATTCTCTGCAATGCTATATGATTTAAAAGTGTTTTATTCCTTTTATATCAATATTTTTTACAACAAGTTTATTTTCATTCATTTTATGAAAACTCGTTTCAACGTAGTTGGTTGTGTAACATTAATGCAATTTCATTTTGCCTCAATTTAACACTGCGATAAGTAAAATTAAGTGGTTTATTCGCGATTTTAATTGACAAAGTTTAATTAAATCGAAGCTTAAGTTGCACGATTATATAACGCACGATTATGCGAATATTGCTATGCTTTACTGGTCAACGTTGGTTCGAAAGTGTAGTATTTTCGTAATATCTGATATTTAAAAACCTTAAAAAATATATGACTGTAAAATAAACAAGCTTAAAAAATGTTTATTGATTTTTTGTTTTCTATATTATTCGTTTCAAAATTCATTCATGGAAATTATTTTTCACGATCTATGCAATTTAGTCACAAAACAGCATAAGAATAACTTTATTAGCTCGGGATATAACGTATTATACATCAATTGATTCGTTAAAATATATAAGATATTTATAAATCACAAAAATATATAAATTATTTTACGGAAACTTGTTTTTATTGAGAAAATAAAGAATAAACAAGGAAATCATGCTGAAGTTAACCTAGATGTTTGCATTTCATTATGAATATCAGAGAATTGGCATATTATTAATAGAAAAAAACTGTTAATAATTATTCTTCAATTATTTCAAATATTAAAAATTCTAAAAAAAAAATCGGTTTGTCGAAAACTTATATACGTTACTGCACAAGTAGAACTAATTTCTTAAACTCTTTTTATTAAAAATGAATAGTTAATTGTCTGTTCCCTGGTAATAATCATTAGGATTGATTAATTCGTCAAACGATGCATTTTAACATTATCTTTTTGTTGGTTGAAATACAATCAATATATTTGACACAGTAAATATTTCAGTAATAATAACTTTCGTAAACGAAAATACTAATTACCTATGAACGAATCGATTGATTAATCAATGTCGCATTTTTTAAGACGTGACTTTGTTAGAAATGTGTCCATAATTCTACTACACTAACTATTTTGTTCAAATTTATATAGTGACTCAAGAAAGGTTTGCAACAATTAACATACAAAACTTTTATGTATATAATTGTGAGTGTTAAATAAAACATTTTTAAGGTTTCTTTTTAATTGTCGGTTTAGAGTTGCATCAACATCTCAAGTTACTAGCACCTACACTTTTAGCATTTTTTAACGTTATAATGTGAGACAACTGGCATAAGTATATTGCTTAAATTTGAAAATGTATACAGGAGTTACAAAATATTTACTGCAAACATATATTTAGTAAAAAATTAGTATACTACATGAAAATGCATCAGACATCTTAAGCACATAATAAGTGTTACAGATGATTCCATATATTGTGTCGTATTAATTTATTGAATAATTGATTGTTTAAATACTTCGAGAATTTCTGCATTGCGTATGCTTCCAATAAATATTTTACTTCAGTATACTTCAATATATACATTATACAGTATACATTTTCACATTGGTTTCAAATTTTACCGATAATTATGATAGTCGTATCTTATTACAATGCTAATGAAATTTTAAAATGATTTGTGTAACATACGTAATATATTCATAGAAGTTTTTATCAATGTTTAAATACTTTTGCGAGCCACTGTATATTCAGAAGAACAATAATAAAAATATTAGAAATAAATTCTTCCTGTTTCTTTAAAATTACTCCTTCAAACAATCCAAGATTTCTTCCTCTCAATCGGGACATGTTTTATTAAATCAAGGTTGATCTGAGCGGTTCGATTTCTCTGGGAACTGCATGTAAATTAATTCTTTTTCTCGTAAAGGTACAGCGCAATTTGTGGGCTCGCGTGTCTTTCGATCGCGCCAGTAAAATTATTACCTGAGAGTCCGCTCTACTATTTGTCGAGGAACGACGAGATCAATGCAGAAAAATCCTTGAGATGGTATCGCGGCGATACTTACGATGTCCAGCACGAAATCAGCGAAACGAAGCGTCTCATTCTTGCGACTAGCTCGAAAAAGGTACAAACAATCGATTTCTTCTTATGTAAGCTAATCATTTTGTGGAATAACAAATGGAATAGATTGGGATCTATTTTTTGTAGAAAGTTGAAAATAGGCACAATCCGTTCCTCGCCTAAATTTTTTATTTTAGAAATAATAAATTTTAATATATTATTAACACGTATAATAACATTATTTGATAGAAATATTTTGTTATTTAACTTTATTACATTTACGATCATTTTAGCGATTCCATAAATCACAATGTATATACAATCAGTTAAAAATCTATATACAGTATTGAAAATTATAATAAAAATGTCAGTTCTACAAATTTGTTTGGCATATTACGACACGTATTGTTAAAAGGTAACGCAATTTATTCATTTTCATCTATATTAAAAACGAAGAAGTAAAAGAATATAAAATACGATGTTACAAATATTACTTGCATCTGTTCTATTTACTTGAACTCATACGGATCAGCTTAATATTATATTAATATATTGTAAGTCGTTGTAATATCTTGCCATGTCCTTGGTGTTAATTGAAACAAATACAAATTTTTAATATCACAACCTAATACGTTAAAGGAATCGCAAGACAGGGCATGTATAACTTTCATTGTAAGAGTTCATCAAACATTTCTGATGTAGTTTCATCTTAAAATTTTTGTGACGTAAATTTTTTAGCTTGTCTAATTGCTTTCAGACATACATTAATAATAATTGTATCGATATGTAAATATAAATAATATTGCCGAAAGTACCAATATTAATTGTCGTCAGCAGCTTTTTAGTTCCTTTAATAAGTGAGATACGCAAAATTCGGTAAACATATGTAGACTTTCATGATTAACTATTGTATATACATTATGTACCAAACATTTGTTTATTTCTGACAAGAAATACAGTCACTTTGACTGCCACGCCGTAATCACATGTTTCGCTCAGGACGCCACGGGAGTATTTTTATTATTCAAAGCATATAATAGAAAAATAATAATAAATTCATGATGTAAGACAACATTCTTCCCTAATGGACCGTTTATCTTATTGGCGACCACCGTAGCGCCTTGGTAACAGTTGATAGCGACATATTATAACAAGGCTTCGTTTATTTCAACAAACCATTCGCATTCGTTATTTCGTCGTAAGCAAAACGTCCAGAATGTATTGTTGAAACGTGTAGAAGATGTTGGTAAACAGTATTTGCTCATTCTATATATAATAGTAAGGTGGAGAGACAAGCGTGACATTTTTATGATTTCGACGAAACATTCGGCTGAAATGGTAGAGGTCCGCAAGAAAAATTATGTTTGTGATAAACCAATGGTAGAGGAAAATGTGCTATAGATTTATCAGATCAAATGATAGCATATCCTACACCAGAAGAACCCTCAAATGGTATATAAAATTAGCTTTAGAGTTATTGTTAAATACATCAATTTCTATCGCGATGATACTCTATAAACAAACAACAAAAACAAAAATTAAGGTGTCAGTTTTTAGAATGGCACTCGCAATGCACCTTACACAGTGCCATTCACCAGAACCGTCAAATATACTTATTCGACAAAAATTGCGACACGAAATGCAGAAGAATGAAGGGCAAGGGTACCTGACACGAAAATTTTGCAGAGAGTGCTATAAAAAAATGTTAAACAACCAGAATCAAAAATTGCTAAGAATCGGACCAAAAAGGTGACCACCTACTGTCCAGATTTTTGTTCTCATTTTTTTTATTGATGTTCTAATAAAACTGTTTAATTGTTCGATGGGACACTTTTTATTTCAAAGCATCTTCTATTTATCGGTTATATTCGATTTTCATTCAATTTTTACAATTGTAAGAAGTTCAAGCGTTCCGGTCACCAATAACCACTGTGGCGTCACAGGAGAAACCGTGGCTGGTCATATATGACCAACGTGGCAGTTAAAGCGTTAAAAATACACACCAGATTTTGTCGAATTTCCTGTAATTTAACAAAAAAATGTCTCTGAAAGAAAAGTTAATTAGCCTCGACTTGGCTACAAGTTACAATAAAACATTTTTACTAAAATTTCCTTTTCCAGGAAAAAGTCAGTCATCTCGATTTTTGCAAATTGCACTATGTATTTGTAATTTGATAGAGTTGTAGTTAACACCAAGACGAATTCAACGATGTACTGCGATTAGAAACTTTAATTCAATGATTAGAAACGCTAATGTGGAAAATTATTTTATTTAAGCCAAAGTTTCTGAAGTCGAGGGCATGTGAAAGTCATAGTGTAGTAGATCGATAAATTCCACTTAGCGTCAGCTACAATCCTATCCATTTCACAAATACACGGGATTTTTAAAAAAATCAGGTTGATCTTAACTTTTTATTGAAAATGCAAGTCATGGCTAATTAATTATTATGTCAAGTATATTTTTCTTAGATTATTGGATATGTCACAAAAATAGTTGATATTTTAAGACTGACTTTGTATATTAATCTCAAACAATAGAAGATTTTTTAATCCAAATAAGACATCAACCATATATTTATGCGACTCAATTTTTACAATATCTTGCTTTCACAAATTTCTAGATCAGTTATTCATATATCTTTTGCAATCTTTTAATTTCAGTTCAGTCAATAACAATTAATCATTTTATTCGTGTAAATTAATATCCAAACATACTCGAACATAACACCAATCGCTATTTCCGACGCTAAGATTTGAATTGTTTCCAAACTCTGTGCTTAATTATTAAGTAATTATTATCTAATTTTTTCGATATATCATCAGTTTAGCTTGAAGTTGGTAAGAAATCGCCGAGTACTTCGTTCCATCGCAACTTGCTTTGGAGTAATCCTGGCCCAACACTTGTGTGGCGTCAACATGATGATTTTCTACGCCCTGATCCTCTTCGACACCAGCGGTTCCGGTGAACTAACCGGAAGCGAACAGACGTTGGTCGTCGGTGCCGTTCAAATATTGGTATCTCTCTTGGCTGCGTTCCTCGTTGACGTACTTGGACGTCGAATTCTCCTCACCCTCTCCTCCCTTCTCATGGGATTGTTCCTTATACTGCTAGGTAAATACCATTCTCGAAAGCATGATGTAACGAAATCGAAAATATCCTTGATAGAACAGCATTTTGTGATTCATGCTACTCGAAATATTATAACCTATTAATACTACTTTATAATTGTAATTCCGTTCATATTTCATTCAGAGGGATAATATTTCGGGACTTTGATTCTTCTTTTGTTGTAATTAATTAATTCTTATTTTTATTTCACTTAGATAAATAATATTTTTTTATTATCTTTATACATCAGATAAATTATTGAAGTAACTTGAAATTTACTACTTACGTTTAATTTAGTAAACACAATAAAATAATTGCCTAAACTCTCCTTAGATATCTTTCACCGTTCTTAAGATATTTTACAAAAAAGGAAATTCTGAATTTCTTTCGATTGTTCGAGAAATATCTGAAAAACGGTGAAAGATAGTTAAAGAAAGTTTAAACAGGAATTACATCCATTATTTTCGAGTTAATCTGCCCCAACATCTCCTAACAAAATTTTTTCTTGCTATACATGCTGAAATACTTCTCTCTACCCTCTTCTATCTGTTCTCTCTTCATATCTGTAAATGACGTCGTGAAGTTCATTTACATGAAAATTATTAATATTAAGTTTAATTATAACAGTAATAACAGTTCCGTTAATGAAATGAATAAATATTTTCATTTTCATTTTGTATATTTTTACATTCCAAAGAGTTACGTAGGTAGGAAACGACAAAAATAATAAAAATCATTGTTTGTAATTGTTACAATAATCATATTTTTCATAAAATTATTTGAATTTGAAACAAAGATATTCGCCACACCACGTACATTGCATTGAAGTCGGCGTTTCACAAATATGTACTTCATTTTGGTATAACCTTCTCGCTCCTAAAGTAGCAGAACTGGCACTGCTGACTACAAGTTAAATAGAAACTATATATATATGAAATTAAGTAGAAATTGTATATATAACATTCGCTGACACTAAAGTACTTAGTGTTACACATAGGTTGTTGAATTTGTCTTTAAAATGGCCACCATTTGCAAATAAACGAAATGTAGCATTCTATTTTAAAAAAAAAAACTAAGTTGATCTCTTTTTCTCATTAATTTTTTTCAATAAAACTATTTTTTCTATACACTGCTGCCTGTCAAACTATGCAACTTTTGTAGAAAACATTTTTTCAAATGTTGTATTACAACGGAAATATTTCAGGTGATAAAATTATGTGTCCTGTATATTTTTTATTTGTTTCTTCTTATTTCTGACTCGGGAGAGATTCAAAAAATATATCTACTTATTTGTCTGTAGTAAAGTAGCATTGCCTTTGAGACATGATTTTGTCAAAAACGGAACCTCCAACTCAATTTTGTCATTTTTGATATTCTAATTATTCTTACTATTCTTATTTTGAAGCATAGAATTTCCATAACTTTACCTGTACCATGAATTATTGCACGGTATATAATTACTCCTTTTCTTATATTTCTACGAGTAAAATATTCCACTTGATAATATAATTTGTTATATTTTTGGTAAATAGAAAATAAATCAATAATGTAGAATTTTCGACGTTATTTTACGTACTAGTTTTATTTTCATTGGATGCCATTACGCTTTATCAATACGATATTGTATCGTAAATAAATGTCGAACTGAAAGAATCGTTTAAAATTACTGAATCAAATATGTCATTCTTTTCATTGAATAATTGAAAAATTTTCGATATATGTCAAAACACGAATGGAACTGTGAATAATATAAGTTTGAATGAATGATAATTTCACACTACGTTATTTTCTACCGATCGATTCTATAATTATTACTTGTTCTAAATTAATTAGACCGATGCGTCATTTAATTAGTGATGGTCGCCTTGAATAATCGATGCTTATTACGTACTTGTACAATTTCGTTTAAATCATTTTAGTCTATTTCGTATAAATATACAACAGATAAATATTGTTTCGTGTGATTTTATTTATTCATAGCTGATGGAGTTTCTTAAGAAAAATCGACTCGTTCAATGGTCGCATCTATGATGCTGGCTGGCTTCGGTCCAGCTTAAAATACGACCTCTTCTGCAATACTTCCGGAGCAAGCTACACAACGCGTATTAAGAAATCAAAATAGACCGTGTATCGATTGTTGGTTCAATCGTTCATAGAAAATTTAAAAGGAAAAACGTATTTCAACTCTTTGACATAGAACAACAACCGTATTCTGTGTTGTTCTTGTATCTATTATATAATATATTTATTATACGTTTTCATCCTTTTGTGTTATGCTCTTATTTTGTATATAATCTATAAAATTTGTTCAGAATATTTAAAATGATGAAAATAATTCTTAACAGAAGTGGTATTTAAAGTAATGTTTCAAGGTTGTACTCTTTTGTAATTAAATATCGGAAACAATAGAATTTTTTGCTGAAACACAATTACAGATTTAGAAAAGCAAATATTACATTATTTTTGAAAATCTTAAATATTTGTATTAATTTTTTAAGATTAATCGACTACCATTCTTTACACGCAATTCAAGCATACAAAGTATACCATCAAACAGCTACATGTTGATGAAGACATCCATTAAAAAAAAATATTCTTTGGATAGCCATATATTGTATTTTTTACCCACACCGCAACTCATTAACGTGTTAAAGAATTTACAACAATTTAAAGTCAGGGTAAAAATATTCATTCTTTCCAAAAAGGAATATCTTTTATTCGACATTGTCTACATTCAATTCAATCGTTATACATCACCATATTTCCAAGCTCCGTAATCGAAGCGTACAGGATAAGGTCAGACGGTGGTACAATCGAGTAAGTGGATGAATTCACGTAAAAAAATAAGTCAACAATACTATATTGATTATTTACTCCGAATGTTCAGTCCGAAATTAACCAAATTTAAGTTTATTCGTTAAATCTTCAAACTCTATTTTCTCGAAGACGACATAATATATGAAAAAATTGTATTCTATATTTTCGAGTATTTTCGACTTATTTTTTCACGTAGAGTCACCCAGTTGTACCAACCGTCTGGCCTCATCCTGCATATTTCAATAGATAATAAATATACCCGACAATCAGTATAAGGGGAAGCTCATTAATTTTATAAAAATAAAAAATGTAATATTGGTTTTAAATGTTATTTGCACTTAATTGGGACTTATAAAAGTTCGATAAGCAACAATCAACAATTTAGATCCATGTAGGAGGAAACCCATTGATTGTTTAGAGAAATAGTTGCAATACATGTATATCATAAGTTTAGAATATGTTCACAGTATAGTAAATCATGAAGCAGTTAAATGATACTTCTTCTCAATTCAACTTGTCAATACGATTCAACAAAAAAAAAACAATCAACAAGCTAGATTTTAGTATTTAAAACACGTATTGGTATTATATATATTTTTTAAATTCACAATGTGTCATACAGGATATGACAGGATATGTGTTATAATCGGAGAAGGATTATTGTACATTCAAAAATAAATAAAGAATGTAGGACAAACTCTCTTTGGTTGATGCTTTATTTTCGAAAAAATCGAGCTTGGCTACGCTTAATAGAAATTAGTATTTGAAGAATTTTCGAGCTCGATTTTCTTGAAAATGAGACTTAAATACTAAAATTTTATTCTACGTTTTCGATTTATTTTTACATATAGAGTAACCTCCCTCCGACTGTACAATTGCGTTCAATCGAATCCGACAAAGTTCATACGTATTTGACATGTTTTCCAGTGTGAAATCTTAAAACGAATGAACCATTTTTATTTCAAATTTTCCGCTTACTTTTACATCTAAAATAATCTCTTGGTTAATTGCATCACGCGCTCTGTCACACTATGCATACTATAATGGCGGACAAAAGAAAGTTTATAAAACAGGAAGTATAAATAAACACCATGATTTTACAACATGAATTTATATTTAATATGGCTAATGAATAAATATAATACATACCTACTGTAAAATGGATGACTGTTCCCAATATGGTAACAAATTTTTAATATAAAAATTACTAAAATTTATATCGTGTCAATTTCAAACTTTCCTTTGTCCGCCGCTATATACGGCGATTAAGAAATATCTTTGTACACCGTTATATTTCTTATATGGTTTACACACTGATTAATTACGACCATATACTAAATTTTATATATAAAATTTCGTATGATTACAAAATATTGATATCGTAAAAATTAAATGTAAGATCTGCCGAAGAAACGGTACAGAGGAAAATAAGAGTATGTGTACATAAATTGCTTTTTGTGTATATACAGTTGTATTATATATAGCGATCAAATGTATTTAATTTAGCTCAGCCTGATTGAACGAACCGTAACAAGCAATCTACAATCAACATTAAATTACCAATCGATATCTCGTTACTTCTTACACCCTTTCTTCTGTCTATTCCAGGTTGGTTCTTTAGCCTACGCGACGCTGACCCCGAAAATGACGACATTTACTTCTGGATGTCGCCCACATGGATCACTCTGATCTTTGCCTCGTTCAATCTAGGTCTTGGACCAATTTCCTGGTCTCTGTTAGGCGACACGCTTCCGGAACAACTGAAGACACCAGTGGTCTCCGTTGCAGTTGCTTTCGGATGGTTAATCTCGCTGATGGCCACGCTGACTTTCGACGAAATGATCATTTCCCTAGGTGGTACGAAAGTCATGTGGCTTTCTGCCGCCATATGCTGGTTAACAGGCCTATTCTGTGCCATCGTGGTTAAAGACAACACTGGCAAAAGTCTAATAGAAATCCAAGAAAACTTTCGTATCGAGTCTAACAGAGAACTAGCGAGAACTTGATAGTTGTTCTCTAATTTTTATTACAATTAGGATTTCATTCAGTGGTATTTCGTATTTTGAATCTTGAACGAGGTGATAACCCGCCTTTTTTGTACTTTATTCAGATTCGGTCAAGAAATTACACGTTTTTAACTATCTTTAAAGACATTTTGTAGTTAAAGCAAATAGAAATGGATCTCTGTATAATGGATTGCGGATTTTTATGCAGTTTTATATTTTTAGGAACACAATTGAAGAGAAACGGAACTCAATAGATTTATTTCACCCATTAGATATTATTATGAGTACTATACTTCGGATATTTTTATACATATTTATATATTGTATGTATTATTGCATCTTCGGATTTCCTATAAATGCATAAACATTCGTAGTCTGATGATCGCTTTATAAAAAAGTATGTATAATCGACACATAGTAATTATTGGTTCAAATAAACCGCGAAGACGTTACTGTTTAACTCGACTCTCTCGGATTATTTTTTCATACCTTTTACACTTCCAATTTACGTAGTAGTGGCCAACGATAATTGAATTTTTTTATTTCGTAAAAATTGCTAAAAATATATAATTCTACCATTTTTATACATTTTATATGCGTTTGAAGCAATTTCAATGTATAATATTAATTAAAATAATATTTCTCTATTTTCTATGATTCAAATTACCCAATTTTTTCTTCATTTCTGCTTGCTTTCGTTGTAACAGTATTTATACAATTTTAATAAAAAAAAGTATATATCTATCTCTTTCTATTCCTTTTTCTTCGCTAAATTTTACTGAACTTTCATCCAGAAGGACATTTAATTAATGGCGACCTAAATTACTTATCTGCCTCCTTTGACACAAAAAGATATATTAACTCAATCTTACTTTTACGAAACTTTCGGCAATAAATTCGGTAAAGTGTTAAAAGCATTTGCGCATAAACTAACAAGAAGTAGAGGAAATACTGTGGAAGTGTTGATAATACGCATGACGTAAACAATTCCCCTCATTTTTATTGTATTTTCTCTAGTTTCTACACTTCGAACCGTAAAACGTTTCAAACTGAGGGAACTACATATCGTTACTTTGAACGCCGCTGAATCGTAAACCTTGCAAGCAATTATTTGCTTGTTTGCTTGTAATTGTAACTTGCCATTGTTAGATTTCTTCGTCGAATTTGTTCAAATTATACGGTTCATTTCAGCGTATTCTCGTACAGTTTTTCCTTTTTAATCGAAAAGAAAAATTAATTGCGACGCCGATACTACGAAATAATGATAATAACAGAAAGTACCGATAACGTAAATTGTAATACGAGAAAATAAACGAAAATAATTTTCTATTCGATGCAATAATTTTATCGAAAACTAATAAATAAAACAATCCGTAAAAAAAAATTTCTGACAAATTCTCGAACTTCTCGTCCAACACTAACATATTGTAATGGATAATAACCTCGACTTTCATTTTCATCTTTCAATTTCATTCTTTTGTTCAGCGCATTATTTAGAATTGCATAAAGATTGATTTTTTTATTATGTAATAATTGATTGATATAAATGCAAATAGAATTTCATCTTGAGAGATAATCAAATTTTTTGTTATTATATAAGGCTCTCAAGAGTCAAGCTGATCAACTTAACCTTTTGTTAATTTCTTAATTTCATTATACAAATACACGATTAATGTTTAATTTTCAAGAAACAAATAACCTATTTTCATAAATTTACACTGTGAAAAGGGTGACACAAGTAATAATAAATGACAAGGTAAATTTAAAAAATAATGTTTGTAACATCATTATTTTTCTGTACTTTCAAACTTGAATGAAGTTGATCAATGTGACTCTTGAACGCTTCATAGGACAAGAAAAAGGTATCTACAAAAATGCTGATCCTTACATCGTACACCCTATATATTTTTCATGCTATTGTATATGCATTCTATGTATTATCGTGCTTTTAAATTTTTTGTAAATACATAATAACCCACAGTCTAGCAACAATCAGCCAGTACAAATATTTCAAATAATAATAGATTCAACTACGTATTCAACGGTTAGTTTCGAATTGTGATATTCTCGATTCCTGGTCTCGAGTTTGTCAGTCGTACGATCTCAATAGGTTAACGAGAACACTTATCGGGCTCTGTATCGAATGGAATGGTTTGCGTTTGTTGGCCGTAGTCCAAAAAGACGCCAAAGAAGATTCGCGGACGTATTTTGTTTCGGATCTGATATATTGCAAACAGATGCAACGAATCCTCGTGCAACCTTTTGACAAAAATAACATAGCGAAGGCGATCGTTCGAGTCGCGGAACGATTTCATTAAGCGCCCCGTTTATATTTACCCCCGACGCCTGTAATTGACGATATGAGACGCAAGTTTTACGTCGAAATCTATATGTTCCGCCAGTCTCTTCGAAATGTATAAGCGAGTAAAATGAACTGAGAATGAAGCTATTTTTGTAAAAAGGAAATATAAATTGGAAAATGTTTCGTTTGAAATAATGGCTGGTGACTTTAATCGTACAATTAATACATTAATTTTTGTTACTATTATTTATAAAAAGTGTAGTATTACTTACGATATAGTATAGCTTACAAAGGTTGAATTTATAATAAGAATTGCAAGTACCAGAAACTGTGATTAATTTGAACTCTATATAATTTGAAAATTGAATTTATTGATCTATAAGTTACGGGATAAGTATAAATTTACTGACAAAGACATTGAATGCAATAGAGGACTTTGTTCAAACCATAAATATATTTATACTCAGAGAATGGTACGAATGGTAAATCAATATTGCTATGCAATGGCACATAGAACTTTGATTGCAACATGACTCCAAATTTTTACGTCCCATTCCTTTTATGTTTTCTTTCAGTAGCCTTTTATTTCTCTCCTATACACGTCTTTTCTATCCTTTTTATTTTCCGTTCGTCTTTTTTCCAATACAAGCAAAATATTAAATTTTTCAAAATCTAAAAAAAATGAATGCTTCATTATTGTTTTAAAACTTAGTTGTTATTTTAAATAAAGTGAAATTTAATTATATTTTGAAGCATTATTACGCGAATTTTTATTATGCCATTGCTATTTAATCCTTTCAAGGTCGATTCTTTTAACTCTCTGAGAAAAATGATTTCCTGTGTGATATTCATAATAGAAAGAAATTTTTCGAATGGCTTCGTGAGAGAAACGTAATGTATTATATTTTAAGATGAGTTTTATCGGACACAGTTTACATCTCCCGTTTAGTTAATTAATAGCGTATACAAATACAATTGCGTATACACAATATCGATTTCGAGAATAGAAAGGATAACTCTTACGGTTGTTTTTCAGCTTATTGCACTTTTAAGCATTCAATGAATCATTCTAATACAGTTGTACTTCTAAAATATATTCAAATTTCCTTTCATTAATCCAAGACATTTCATGCTATTCGCCGACAGTGTATAATCTCGTTCCTTTATTAATCACGAGTTTGCTGTTCAAAGTTTCTTTGTTCTCGTGTCTCTATTTCTTTCAAGATTGATGAAATAAGAAGAAATTGTTTGATGCTAGAAATACTACACTTTCCAGGTTTCTGATATTCCTTCTCTTATACCTTAGAAATAAAAGCTAGGAAATAACCTACTATTATTTTAAACGAGATATGAAAACCAATTATTTCCCTTTAAAAGTCAAAATCTACAACCGATTGTGTTCTTTAATCAGGATAAGAATTTTCATCAACCTATTAATAGGTCCAAATGAACTAACAATCTTTCTCGAACTAACAAAAGTCGAGCTTTGTTGCATTAACCATAAAATAGAAATGAAGGAACATTACCGTTCGATAATCAATCTTATCTTTAAATAGGCCTTTCATTTTTAAGTATGTAGTACACGTGTAGTAGATACGTAGTATAAGTACACTATAGCACAATCTTCATTCCTTTAAGCGTAAAATATAAAAAGTATGCAAATACTTGACGTTTTAAAAAATTTAATTTATTCACCGACTTCTTTACCAAATTTCGGCCAAGATATTAATATATTTTAACACAGACGAGATACGAAATAGATCTATCACCACACATCGTTTGTGGTTTTAAACTGTTCAAATTTTAATTTTGTCGATTGAATCGGTTCAAAATGACGTATAAACGTTAATTATTTAACATATCATTTTGTTTTTGAATTATTGATTAATATTCTGTTAATATTTAAAATGCAAATTAATTGTTTTTATTACTTACTTTGTTCGATCAAAGTCTAGAGTACATTATTATCCTTAATTATATTATTATCTACATTTTAATAGACGCTCTATGGTTTCTGCAATCTGCTACAAAGTGCTTCCTATACTAAATAATCGATCCGTTTCATTGGTTTCGATATTTTGTTTCGTTCCCCTAATTAATTAATTTAACTTTTTTAAAAATCAAAACAACATAATCTTATTATTTGAAATAAAAAACTTTGAATTAAATTGCATTTTTGACTCACCTTGAAAAATTCTTTTGCGAGCAGATATGAAATTTTTCATCGTTGGATCTGAAACGAATGAAACAAAATATATATATATATATATATATTTTACCAACCTTTTTCATCATTGCAACAATAGAAAATTAATCAGAGTAAATTCTATATTTCAATTTCGCCAAAGAAAAAGAAAATATCAGGACAGTATATTATTGAAAAGTACTGAAGTTGCTATTTAAAAGTATAGAAAATATTCAGAAAAGAAACAAGATGCAATTTTTTAAATTAATTACCTGCTGTTACTTTTTATAAATACATTCAAATCTTCTATGATTTTCACTTCGAATTTTATTTATGGCCGAGCTTTAATTAATTCTTTCCTTTCAATTTGCTTTCTTTCCACATTATCATTAATCTCTTTAACGCTCTTAATTTATTTCAATTTCACATTACCGCACAAGCATTTATATTCGTTCTGTAATTAATTTTACTGTTCAAAAATACAGGAAACGTGGCAGAAAGAAGATATTTTCCTTACATTTAGCATGCATTTCACATTTATAGAATTATTCAAATATGCATCATTATAGTAATTTCTTTGAATCTTCAACAGTTTCAAAATTCGCATAGACCTGGTTCACGAATATGAATTTAATACACGATTTAAAATTAAGGTAAACTTGATATTGTTAGTAATTGATATAATCATTGCAATACCAGCAAACCAAAGAAATAAATTTTACACGCAAATATAAAAAGAAAAAAATGATAAATACGAGGAATTCTATTGGACAATATTCTCTTAGTTGAGGACAGGTTTGTGTAAATGAAACTGTAATGATTACTTCATAATTATTTCATAAGTATTCAAATTACACTGGAATCGTATCACGAATAAATATTTTTAAGTCGCTTAAGTTATTATTTTAGAATAATACTGAATGATAATTTTTAATTCCTTGATGTGTTTACACAAATGGTATTATTTAAATCTAGAATTATCGTTTAAAATTTAAATTATAATGAAATTATATTATAAATAAATATCTCTTGATTATTCAGTTTATTATTTACACTAAGTTATTTTAAAAGGTTGTATGTTTCACTCTTTAAATTTTTTATATTCGAGAATAACGTGAAGATTCGAAGTGGATGAACTTGTACGCTGTATTGGATTAGCAACTAAGTGATTTTGTCATTAGGTGGTATTGACAAAATCCGCGATCACTTAGTCCCCAACCCAATAGTAACATTACAGTATATGATGTAAAATCAAGCGAGGAAGCAAGCCTGAAAAATTCACACGACTACCGTCGTGTTAAAGAGTTACATCTGAAACATTTCCCAGCCCCGTAACGGGAAACAGCACATCCCCTTGAAAAATGTATCGGTTATATCGCTCTTTAACCGGTGTCCACGCTCCGGGCCGTGTTCAGCCAAGCAGAAGTAATCGGCAGACGCAAAGTCAGCATTTCTTTACGTGTCGTGAATACTCTACTTTTCTTTTGTTTTCCTTCTGTTTACTACTTACATATGTGACCCACTTTTTTTCGTCAACTGTAATCCATTCATCTTCGCTGACGGTTTGTGAATTTTTCTAGGCTCAGTTCTTTACGTTTATATGTAAGATATAATCTCCGCCTGTCTTTTCGGATATTCGGCATTTTTATAAAAATTTAAGAAAACCTTTCGTGTACGATTATTCGTCGCATAACTTACGTTGCAAGTGACAATACGACAAACTTAATGGCTTAATCAGGCTGAACTTTACTTCAGTTCGAAATACAAGCTACTAAACCTAATGTATAATCAGCAATTCAATATTCTAAATACATTGATATGTTACATATAGCTAATGTTGATTACATGCCGCTGTTATTAATCCTTTCCCTTTTTGTTAAAATTTTATTCAAAGAAGTAAAAATTGTTTGCAAAGAAATTTAAATGTAAGATTTCGTTCAGACTTTGGATCGTGAATCGGTCTACGGAAGATTAAATACCATTTCAAGATGAAAGTTTCACCTTGTAAAATAATCTAATTCAAATACGATAAATCGATAGCACGCAATCCAAGTGAAACAAAAGCTGGGGATCCCGCTTAATGACAAATTTTCGTATTACTTATACGCAGTGTAATATTAAGTTTCGAGGGCGATGGTAGCACGATGATACTATCGCATTCTCACCGACGTTGTTGCGTCAAATTACGAAAGTTCCCCTATAAAATTAATGCCGCGAACGCGATCATTGTGTCTACCTGAGAATTAGGATTCTCGGCGAACTATGGAGGACGGGCTTACCTCCGACGACGTCTTTAAAGTTCTACAGCCCGTGTAATTAAGAATGTTGAACTTCCCGTGAAAGCGGCGGCAAACTTGCATGAAGGCACGTATATGTATACTAGAACGTTTGCTTCTTACCAAACGGTTCTTTGTTCTTTCATAGACTCTAATTATTCCAGAATCTCGTTAATTCTAGAGAAATATGACAGTTTGATCTATCAGATGTGTGTATTTTTCTATTTTACCTCTCTATTGTACCCACGAATAGTCGGAGACATGGAACATTGTAGAATGAAATTAAATGGTTCACGTATGTACATTTGCTCACGTTAATATTCCGATATAGCATTATCTTTGTATTTATTGCTTTATATAAGAGAGGATAAGTTAAATATCGTATTGCTATTCTACGAGGATACGACTCATTAATCGTAGCTTAAATACGTAAATAATGTTTTCTTAAAACAATAACGTTTAATTGTACAACTCTACAAAGCAACAAATACAGACATAGTGTGCATGTTCGAATATTAATATGGGTAAGTGTACAGTGCCCTTTCACAAAATTAAGTTAATACTGTTACTAATGAAATTTAAAAAGCCATACGTTACAAGTAATTCATACTAGTAAATTCCCATGCATAACAAGACTGATGATAGAACATTTTTTGTATTTTTGTCCGTCGTAATATTTAAAAAAACAACATGACCTCCTACATACAATAGATATTATATTCTTACATACACCGGTTTGATGCAGTTTTATTTCCTCTGCAAAATAGATATTACACAGGTATCTACACATAAGGTATCTTAAAATTGTTAGTTTAAAAGTAATTAAAATTTGAAATTTACTGAATTATTTCGCTGTATTGACAAATAAAAGTAAATCTTCCATACAACAATCTAAAGCAGATAATAACGTGCCTAAAGTGGAATGAAGGATAATTGAACCATTTGTTGTCATCTTTACATTTGCTGACATAGTGTACTAGAATAATTTCGTAAATTAAATTTTTCAATTTTTATTAAATCAATTTTAATAAATTAATTTTTATTAATAAATTTTTTAAATAAATTTTAAACTAGTAATTTTTGGCATTCGTACCTCATTACATATAGAAGATGAAGATATTTGTTGGTTGATATGGTTCAATGATCCTTCATTCATATATCATATATTAATCATATATTCATATATATATATGTGTCGGAGACGAAAGGACACCGGGCTTTCCCTTCGAAATTCCGTGGAAAGTTTCCGATACTTCAACTTTATTAACTCGATATAATAGTCCGAAATACTTGAGATAATGAGCTTGGGCTCGAGGCGACAACTAATCGCCGAACGTAGCCGCGGTCACGGGATGAGTGTTTTGCTTAGCAGAGGTGTGGAGTGGTTGTGTAGTTCTTCTTAGAAAAAAGGGATCTAGCTGTAGCGGCACACGGACTCTAGGACAAAGCAAGCCACGTGTGGCTTTGCCTCAGAAGTGTTTATATTATGGGCCACACGTTGTATTAACGATTGAACTCCGGGCGGGAAGAGTGTCGCCGCTGCACGGAACTGCCTAGCAACGGCGGTTGAAATCTGTTAATATCGCCGACCAATATGAAAACAAATGAACACGATTGCAAGGAGAGGAAAATCTTAGTCGAGCATTCGTGCGATCTCCTTGGTGAGTTACACATCGTCTTACAAGCAAATATACCTAGCAACCCGAGAAAACGTTATTTTGTGCCTCTAAAGTACATTTTACGATTAACAAAGAGTTATTTCTGTGACCGCGGATTCGTTGTCGAACCCAAGGCCATTGTTATTACCGCCTAATTACCGCGATCTTTTGTAAATCGTGTATTATTTGTACTGGTGTTAATAAACATTATTGATAGTCGCGACAATGACTGATTCTCGTGAGGATTCGTTGCACGCCCCTAATCCTGATTTTAATGTTAACCCGACATCAGAAGTGGGATCAGTGCCGGTTTCAATAATGCAACAGCTCATGGCCGTCGTGCGCGAATTAACTCGGTCGCGAGAACAAAAATCGAGTGCGGAACCTAGAAATATAGTGT
>JACXIT010000135.1:654464-767718 GCA_014737525.1 Bombus difficillimus | reverse complement strand
TTCCCTTCGAAATTCCGTGGAAAGTTTCCGATACTTCAACTTTATTAACTCGATATAATAGTCCGAAAAACTTGAGATAATGAGCTTGGGCTCGAGGCGACAACTAGTCGCCGAACGTAGCCGCGGTCACGGGATGAGTGTTTTGCTTAGCAGAGGTGTGGAGTGGTTGTGTAGTTCTTCTTAGAAAAAAGGGATCTAGTTGTAGCGGCACACGGACTCTAGGGCAAAGCAAGCCACGTGTGGCTTTGCCTC
This sequence comes from Bombus difficillimus, assembly GCA_014737525.1. Lineage (NCBI taxonomy): Eukaryota > Metazoa > Arthropoda > Insecta > Hymenoptera > Apidae > Bombus > Bombus difficillimus. The sequence continues at coordinate 767,466 of JACXIT010000135.1, read as the reverse complement.
AGAAGTGTTAATATTATGGGCCACACGTTGTATTAACGATTGAACTCCGGGCGGGAAGAGTGTCGCCGCTGCACGGGACTGCCTAGCAACGGCGATTGGAATCTGTTGATATCGCCGACCAATATGAAAACAAATGAACACGATTGCAAGGAGAGGAAAATCTTAGTCAGTCGAGCATTCGTGCGATCTCCTTGGTGAGTTACACATCGTCTTACAAGCAAATATACCTAGCAACCCGAGAAAACGTTATTTTGTGCCTCAAAAGTACATTTTACGATTAACAAAGAGTTATCCCTGTGACCGCGGATTCGTTGTTGAACCCAAGGCCATTGTTATTACCGCCTAATTACCGCGATCTTTTGTAAATCGTGTATTATTTATACTGGTGTTAATAAACATTATTGATAGTCGCGACAATGACTGATTCTCGTGAGGATTCGTTGCACGCCCCTAATCCTGATTTTAATGTTAACCCGACATATGTATATGTATAATTACTATTACTATATGCCGATTTCAAAGCATTACATTTTTCTTCAATATTTTTTTCTATCTGTAATCGTTTTAAAAATATCGCAATCTTAAGATTAGTTGTATAGAAAACTATGTATAAATTAATCACAGTACGTATCAAGATAAACCATAGTTTATGCGATTTGATTTAACACCTATTGTGTAAGATTGTTAAAAGATAGTGGTTTTTCTAAGATCTTTGTCAAATTTATTCTATATAGTAAACCATGTGTAGTGCGTTAAAATATGCTTAATTACGTAAAATTATGCATAGATATGCAAGAATATAAATAAATACTTAGATAAGCCGGAATATGTTGTAAAAAAAAATGTTCCACCTATTTTTATGGCTATTATATATTTGATACGCGTATATTTTACATATTTAACGCATTGCGAATTTTTGAGTTACACGAATTTGCATATCTTGACGATAACATAAATTCACAAGCGCGTGAACATTTCCTATCTTTTACGAATAACGTTATGCTCACTTTCTAAGTCATTACAAGGTGTTCTTTTCCTGCAAAATGACGTCAATATATTCTATAAATAAAAATAAGAAGAAAATGTCATGTTAAAATAGACTTATAAGAGGTTTATTAAAAAGTTATAATAAAAATACGAAATGACAACAAATTTAACAGATTGGTTTTGGGTTATAACGGAATAAATCTCAACGATAAAGGTGGAGGTGGTTTGATTTTTTGGTATCTAAGATGACCAGATATTACGCCACCAGAAATTTACATATGGAAAAATACTTCAACACCTCTACGTTTTATTGGACAAAAAGTAAGCCCGATAGTATTGCGTATTTTTATTATAACTCTTCCATAAAGCCAATGTTTTATGAAACGAATCTGACATCCTATATAACCTCTTGTATCCCAAAAATCACATCCCTGTGCAATTACATTAACAGTCCGTTAATATCTATATCGTTTAGCATTTATAAACTCTAAATTAAATTCATAGATAATATAAAATGAAGATTGTTTAAAATGTTTCTTTTTCTATCAAAATATACAGTTTGATAGTGCTTTGAGAACTGGAAATTGTTAAGTTTTATTCTCGATCGTTTATAATTTGTAAGTCAATAATTTCGAAAGAGTCGAAGGTAACAGAATCGGTGATCCATTATTTTCAGGCGAATAAACTCTTTTGCATTGAACATTATAGCCAATCATGTGTTAGCATTATAATGTTAAAAGAAAAGGAAGAAAATATCATTTTATTAGTTATTAAACTCTGTGAGCAGTGACTGTCAATAATGTTCTCTTTTGAAATCTTCCGCTTCATTTTCCTGCTTCACATATTGTACAATCCCTCCTGTTTCGCGATAGAAAACAAAGGAACATGCAATCCATGAATTTCTGAGAACGATCTCTTCTATTGTCTCACTCGGAAAGTTCGTTCCGATTTTTAAAGAAAATTCAATCGCAGCACATTTAAATTCCGATATCCGTTTATTGAATTATATAGGTACCATTTTGTCCTACAATCTTTCTCTATCTTTCACCTAACTTGATGAGTCCTTCCTTCTAGAACCTCTCAGCTTTTTCAGAGAAAAACTTTTCACTGTGATTTTTTTTATGTCGTTCAAAGAATTAAAGTTTTTGCCATTAAGGAAATTTTGTAATGACCTAAATAGGTGAAAATCTGAGGGTACAATGTCTGGTGAATACGGTGGGTGTGGTAGCACATCCTAACCAAGCTCCAACTGCTTTTGTCGAGTAGTCAAAGGCACACGAGGCTACGCATTGTCCTAATGAATCACGACACCCTTTCGATTCGCCAGTTCTGAACGCTTTTGTTCAATTGCTGTCTTTAATTCGTCTAATTGCGAGCAATACTTTTCTAAATTTATCGTCTGATTATTTTGTAGAAGCTCATAATGCAGGATTTTTTTCTGGTTCCACCAGACACAGAGCGTAACTTTCTGATGAAGACCGGCTTTTGAAGTGGCTACTTTTGTGGCATTTTTGCCTTTCCGGTAAAAGAAAAGCATCAAATGCCTATAGTGCAATTTGTTTTCTTCCATATTTAGGAACGTATAAAACTAACAAAAGTTAATGTATCTTAATCAAATTTTTTTCTAAAGATGCCTGAAATATCACCTTTTAGAATATGTACATATATCATTTGTTTTCGATCTTTCTACCAATTTCGATTTTTTATCAATTGTGTAAGTTACTAAAAATTAAATGTCTTAGTATATCACATAACTCTTTCAGTTCTAACGAGAGAATATAGTTAGTCCACACGTACCGATTTTAGCAAAATTTGTTTGAGAGCTAATTCAAAGAGAAATGTTTCCTTAGTCGTTACTCACAGAGTTCAATGAATAATAAAATGGTTCTCTCTTTTCTTTATTTACAAGCATCGATATTAAAGAAATAAAAACAACTTTCAAAGTTAAAAATTAAAAGCATATCTTTTAAATATCTTGAAGAATGTTGATCGTAGGAGAAAATTTTGTTTAAATTTTTTATCGAAAAATTATATCTTGTAAATTTTTGATAAGAAGTAGCTGTTTAAATAATATACATCAAATTTGAACTTTAGAAACATGTTTTTATTTTCTTTGTCAAATATTAATTGATTCTTATCGATTAAGTTTGAAATTTCGTGTGCGAACCATGGATGAAAATAGGCGATACGTGTACTTTAAATTTTTTGCTATGTGTCGCCCTGGATTAGATAATTTTTTTCAATTATTCTAATATATTTTCTATTAAAATCTTACAGCAAACATTGAATGATCAAGTATTTATGCGATACGCGCGTGCGCGATTATATATTTTTCCATGCATGAATTTATAGGAATCTATACATTTCTTATCAATTCATAGCCTTTAAAGAACTAATGAAAATTAAAATTATATTTTTAATAATCTCAGAAAGAGGAGATAAATATTTCAAATATTAGAAAATAATATTTATTTATCTAATTAATTATGTAATGGCTATTATATATGAATATAATGACTATATAAGAAAAATTGAAATTTATAAAATGAAAGGAAATTACTTAATAAAGTAAAGGAATAAGTATTTTAAATTTTACGTTATAACAAATTCTAATTTTTGACAGCTTCATTAAAGGCAGTTAAATATTTCAATTATTTGAAAATAATATTATAATATTCATTTATCTCGTTAATTCTAATACACAATGATCGTTATTAAAGAAAGTCAAAATTTACGAAATGAAAGAAAATCACTTAATAAAGTAAAACAATAAGTATTTAAAATTTATTTTATTAATGAATTCTAATTTTCATATTAATATACAGATATTTATTTGCGTTAGATTCCATTTCCACAAACATTCATTTCAACTTTTCAACTTTTTTAATTACGTAAAGCAAATTAAATTACATCTACTCAGAGCAAATTTATCGTTGATTAAACTATTCGGTATCGATCTTTGATGAGGTAAACACGCAACGATTAAGTATAGCAATTACCAGCAAGGATTTATCAATTTCCGCCCGACAGTCGTTCCGAAACGACATTTCATAAACTTTCATCAGATCTCATGGTTCGGTGTATTCATCCATCATGATATGGGTACTGAAAATCGCTTTCAAGAACTTGCATCAAACGATTCGACATTTTATCGTTCGATTGTTTTACGCGTTTTATGAATTCTACAGATCACGTCCGTTTTACGTCCAATTGCAACGAAGTGAACGTTCGCACAGAAAAGAAAGAATTAGAGTACTTGAATATGAAGGAAAAAAGAATGAAATTTTTATGAAATGTTCATAAAATGAATGAAAATGAATGAACAGTAAAAATGGAGAGGAAATGGAGGTGTATGGATGTTATGATCATATTATGTAACATTATATGAATTTTGTGCAAATGTTTATTTAATGAAAAATTATTATGCAGCGCGAGTAACCATCTTAAACATATAATAAGTGTAATTGATTATTTAAGTACTTTTGTGACCTCTGTGAAATATACATTTATACTATTAATATATATATTATCTTGTATCTTTTATGTGCATTTTCTTATTTGTTTCAAATATTACGGATATAATCACGATAGTCGGATCTTATCACAGTACTAATGAAACAATGCGTCTAATATAAGACGTATAACATATTCATTACAGGTTCCACAATTATGATCTATCGCATGTAATCATGTTTCTGTCTCAATAAAAGTAAACATTAATTTCATCAAAAACACTGGCAAACACTTTGCAAAAACGACAAAGCCTGACGCGATCTATTTTAAGCGGTTTAGTAATTTTAGTTAGCGCGATACTTCTACATCATGTAAACGTATTCTGGTCGTCTTTACATTACAAGTTTCTCAAAAGACCAACTGGTCAACTCCACTTCAAGTCAATTTCTCGATCTCATTGTCCAAGCGGTTAATGTTAAGATATTCACACGATTGATGTTCGATCCGTAAAAAATAAATGACTTACTTCCATAAATTCGTTGTAAAGAGATGATATAAATAATAGATAGTAAAGTCCAAGATAAGTTTAAAGAATAATGTTTATAATATAATCGCCATTCTTCATTTTCCAATTTTGAAGTGGATCAATGTCTCTTCTGAATGTCTCTTCTCATCGTATGTAAAACCTCTTATTATTTTGTCCTACACTGTATATACATCCGACACCTGTCCACTCCATGGTCTAGTATCCCACCGAGAAGGTGAGTTCAAAGCGTTTCCTTAAAGGGGTGGTTCGAATCGATCCAAGCCACTGGCGTGTGTTCGAAAGGCATCGCGTCGTTCACTGGCAAGAATTAATTTATCGTCGGGGCGAGCACGCACGCGGCTCCAAGCGATTCCAGCATCGCGCTGTTGGCACGCCTCGTCATTTACCCTCTTCGAAAGCCCATGAATTTATCGAATCCTCAGCTCCCGACGTGCCACGAATTTTTCCACCTTCTTCGACCAAGTTCTCACCGCTGTTATTTAGCTCTCGCTCCGTGCTTCTTCGTTGTTTGTTCTTCGAATGCTGCTTTTCTTGTTCCATCTTGTTCCGTTAACTAAAAAGGTTGAGTGAGTCAAGTTTGGACAAGGAACGTGTAACAAGGGGCAAATAATGGATTTACGGGTCGATTGAGATTTTAGGTTGAGAATGAATCGTTTAATGAATTTAGAGTTTGTGAATAAACTGATCAAAGTGGATGGTTTAACAAAAAATGAAATTTCAACTGCCCTATTTCTATAGGTGTCTGTAGATGTTATATCGTGGTAAATTTGTTTGTGTTCATGAGACACTGTAAGCTAATTTGTATTACTCCCGCAGTTTGAAATGCTGATATAAAAGCATTAGAAAATATTGAATAAATTACTTAAATCAAAATTTATTCAAATACAAAATAATAAAATAATCTAGAGAAGGATCATTTCATATTCACAACTATTTCAAAATGATGTATAGCTAAATAAAATTACATGTTATTCAAATAATCATTTCTCAAATATATTATATAAATAATGCATAAGCTTGTCCATAATACTGCTATTAGAAATTCTAGTTTGATTTAGTTCCCAATTATTTTTAGTATTTCTTTTTTTTTTGTGGAAAAATCATGTTTTCTGTATTTGCCTAAGTCTATTAATATTTGAATTGCGAGAGATCTTTTAACATTGCTTACACTGTAATGGAAAAAAAGATTCGCGACCGATAAAATCTAGAGCATTTCTAATTCTTGCGGTGGTTTAATAGAACGTCCACTGAAACTGATGCCGACGAATGCAAATAGTTGAAAATAAAAGAAAGAAGTAAATGACTAACGGAAAGAACATTATTCCCAATTTAATCTAGAAAATGACATTCTGTGCGAATCCGCTCCTCGTATCTGTCAAATCGGATTAAGTCATAAAGTTGCTAAATTACTATTTGTAAAAGTTATTAATGGAATCCCCCGTAACTAAGAATGGCTAGTTATACGAAATTAAGAAGAAAGTTGTCAATGAATCCATTTGAAACATTTTTTAACACGTTCTTTTAACACTGTATGGTATTTACATAGTTTTTATTTTTTTTCTCTTTTATTATTATTATTATTTAAATGTATTATTATCTATTATTGTTATTTCTCTTTCTCTCTCTCTCTCTCTCAATATATATATATATATATATATATATATATATATATATATATACTATAATATGTTATACATATACATATAATTTAGAATCTCCATCTAAAATCTACATTTTCAATTTCTATGAGTAATAACTGTAATATACCTATTTCTGTTGAATAACTTGATCATTAAATTAAAGTAAAAATATATGTAACAGGTTTTACCATTAGACATTATTTTTATTAAAAAAATTTGGAGTTAACGATACATTAAAAAATATAATAGATTTAACCAGTAAATGTGATTATTATCTCCAGATAAATGAATCGATGTTTTAATTCAATTCGAAGAAATTAAGATCGAAAGAATTTTGAAAATTTTAATCTCACATACATTTATGCTAGTAAGTACTATTAATCATTTCGACCTTACGAACTATGTGCATTGAACAAAATCTATTTTCTGACCTAAGTAAGAGCACCTATACGTATATGTTGAAAAATATTCCTTTCCTGTTCAGATTTATGGACGCTTATATGTATTCGAGGTCTGTAATAATTTGTTGTTATCTCAAAACAATTTAGTAGATCGCTATTTATATCTACGTTGTTCGTTTTATTATACTATGTACTTCTGTTGACTTTTACATTCTTTTCTCACAATCTTGCTAAAGAAATCAAAAGTGTATTTAGGTCAAGAACATACCTTACTGCTTTAAAATAAGAACTTACAAAGCCATCAAAACGACGAATTGTAAATTTCCTGTTTTTGAAATTATTAAAAATATCTGTAGATGCCTTTGCTAAACTTTAAAAAATATGAGTTTTTATTTAAATAATATTATGATTATATATATGTATACATATATGCATTCGCGTAGACTAATGAACAAACGTATTAGCACAGACGAAATTATTCTATGAAATACAATTCTTTATTAACTCTTTTTATAAAACGTAATAAATTGGTTTTAGCGAAGCATGAAATTTCAGTTGTTGCAAATTGATACAATATTTAATTCAAAACTCGTTGGTGACCGACATAAAATCATAAAATAATAACTTTAGGAAGCTCGATTTTTTATATAAGTTATATAATAAAGAGATTCTGCACAGCTAACTTTGAAGAGTCAAAATCAATGTTATACCTGTTTTCAATCCTTGCTTATTTATTTATTAAAAATGTTTAGTTTCAACATTATATATTATAAAAAAATTTATATAGGATCTATACAAATTTATACAAACTCATTTGTATTTATTATTCTACAAACACTTTCAACGCTCGCAACACTTTGCTTCGCATCTGTTTCGAAAATATCCCCATGAAGTATATTTTATTATTTTAAGATAAAATAAGTTTGTCATCAAATATTTTTTAACTAATAATTACTGCAAACCCTTCCGCAACTTTTCCACCAATATGTAACCTAAAGTGTCTTCGGATATACGCGTTACAGATCGATAGTTCTAAATATTTCGTCTATATTGTATATGCAACGTATGTATTATACAGAATCAATCGGTAAAGGGTTAACTCTCCCGTAGCCACATATCAATCGCCATAAGTTACACAACGCAGCGTCTCATGTATATACTTGGAGTTCAAAGGTCGATGGAGGCGGTTTCTACGTCGAGATCGAGGGATGTCGCGAATATTCGCACGATCGGCTCGTTTATCAATTACAAGCCTCGCAGCACAGTTAGGTCAAGTTGACGAAACGTTTGTTCGATGCGAGTTTGTGGCTGAACAACCGCCGACACCTGCATCGTGAGAATAATACAGAGAGATATTTAAGGTTAGGTCCACGTGAAGCAATATGAATAAAATGGACGCGCGAGAGTTGCTTTTCTGACGTTTCTACTTGCGCGTACAACATTACGAACAAAGACTGTTTCGAAAGTATGTCGCCGATTATATAACTGTCAGGAATATTGCTTGATCTGTTAAATAATGATTAATATATAATAATGAAAAAAATTCCCTTTTCCCTAAAATGTGATATGTGCATATATTTATTTCTAAAACATCGAAAATCAATATACAAACAAGGCAGTGAAAAATACGGAAGATTCTATGGAACATGTTAATACGATAAGAGCTCAATTATCTGAATTAATTAATTACAGAAAAGCTGATAAAGGAATTTTTCGGATAATCGAATAACTGTAATTGAGACTGCGTTTTATATGAAAAATGATAATTTATCGCGCAAGTATATCTCAATTATTTTCTTCTTGGCTTTCTGATCTGATTTTTCAATCCTTCTGAAATAACAAATTAAAAGTTTTGTTTTAAATTAGTAGTTTTGCGGATTTATTTTTGCGCTTATATGAATGTTTCTGATTCACGGGTCATCGTTGTTTTTGCTATCGTTAAATTTCCCTTTAATTCTCTCAATATATAATCTCTTCATCACTTAGGTACACGTCTAATGATGAATTGAGGACGATAACCAAATTAAGGAATATACAGAAAGTATGATATAGTTAAGCATATTTAGAATATTTATTTTCTTTTACCGCCCAATATTGTTCGGATAATAGTCGCATGTTGGAGTAAGAATGAAGATAGATTTATACTATACGGCACGGACCGTCACGTAGAAGCAGCATGACGTACCGGTTGGTGACGAATAGCGCGTAGACGGTCTCGTAAAAACGTACGTTTCAATGTTCTGTCGTGCCCACGGTGCAATGTAAGGTGTTCCGACGAAACATCTCTATCCCATCAGCGTTTTGCGACGATTAGCGGATAGTTCCTTTGGCCGTCGCTAGAAATATCGTTGCCAGAGAGGTATGTACGTATACGTGAATAAGGTGGTGATAATTAATAATGTCCGTTTCCTCTGGAAACACGTAAATATCTAAAAAATTATGGATAATACAAAAAAAAAGAAAATGTTTGAAATAAATGTAGGATTTCGAGAGAAGCATATCGTGTCGATATTTATTTTATCTTGAAATGATCTTGAAAAGCCCTGTGAAGATACCGCTTGCATTTTTAGTTGGGAATTATGTTTTTTTGTTCTATATATTTTTATAACCAACGAAAAAACATTTTCAAAACATTACTTATATTTTTTGTACAAACCGCTATCGAAACGGACAATATAAATCCACTTCTGTTCGAAAAATCGAGGTCCTACTGTATCTCAACTTGGAAATCGGAAAACAATATACAAACAAAATAGCTAAAATTACAAAATATTTTATGGAGCAACCTATATTACGATTCAAATAACGATAAGACTCTCCTTGACTTCTTTTCTTGCGAAGTAATACAATGTAGAAGTTTCGATCATGTTCGAGCAACCTAATATATTTCCTATCAATCTTGAAGAAATCTCGTCGGTAAAATTATCTGCCTGACAAATCTAGACGCTTTAACTTATAAACCATATTTCACTTATCGGGACACTACCGACGGTTTTGATTTATAGACGTTGATAAAGGAGCTCCACGTTAGCTGTTTACAAGCGTGTTATCCTTTACGTGGATAAAAGGATCAGTCCACAGAAAAGTGTAACCCAACAGTTACCACGAATACGGCAAACAGACAAACAAATTGCTTTACCATAAATATGCCTCTTTTCAGGCGTTAAGCTTGATATTTCATCGATGAAAAGTATTAGAAATATCTAAAAAAATAATGAATTTATATCGACATAGTTATTTCTCATGCTCTGCAAAATATATTTTGTTTTATTTCTAAGGTAAAATATTATATACTGATTCGTAGAATAATCGTATTTTTCTCCTTCCATAATATAAATTTAATTATATCAATCTTGCAAACTATCTATATTATTTCGAAACCTGCGAACAGACAACTTTTATCTCTTCAGAAAAATTATGTAACTACTTTATTCTAAAATATTAAATCCCACCCATTACAAATTACATATTTCAGATTCAAATAATGCACGAAACAAATGAATACACTTTTTTAATTTTCATGTAGACGATTCCAATATTGCACAAAAAATATATTAAATATACTTATATGTATTAATAATATGATTTGATATTTTAGTATACATTAACCTACTAAGGACTAACGTTGCGTTATCATAATTGCGTTACATGCGCAATTTTTTTCTGTGAACTCACGTCATTGAATTCTGATGTTTATTATTGTGATTATAACAAAGGATTTCAAGAATTTGCTGAATATTTTTTTCATCATTATTTTATTCATCGTTTCATCCATCTAGATTTTATAATTTTACGAAGATTGGGAAGTATTTTAATTGATTAATTGTTTTTTTAATCTTAGAAATTTTGTTTATATTTATATTTTGTATAGAGGACTTTCTTTAAAGGCTTGTTTTAAAGTATGTACTATTTTAATACATTTTCTGTACCTTGATGATTACTTTATATTTTTATATTTTTTATATTTTTCAACCATGTTACGTTTATGGAATTTTTACGCGTTGCCTGCCCCTTAGTCCTTAACGGGTTAATCAATATAGTTTTAATAGTTTTATTTTTATTTATAATTTTCATTATAGAGTATAGAGTATGATTTTTATGGCCTTTTTCATCAGTTCCATATTTCTTAGCCTACAGCATGGCTTCTATAGTTTTATAATGCTCGTACTTCGCAGTTTCATAGCTTTTATTACTTGGGAAGGTATAAAAAAAACTGGTAGTAATAGTAATAAATAATTACCCTCGCATTACTAAGGAAAAAGAAAAGTAAAAAAGCTATAAAAAGCTATTCCAACCGTATCAAACCAACAAATATACGAGTTTCCGAAGTTAAAATTCTTTTCGCTTATTATTTGATGCACTAAAGATGCTTAAAGATTTTCCATATTTTTCCTCTTTATTTTATTTCGAAAATCATTTTATTTCGAAGATCATTGAATAAACTAATGAGCGAATTTAACTTTCGCAATTTACGAAACGCATTTCTGAGCAAGTTAGCGTAAGATGATGCCAACGGTAAGCAATCAAAGTTTCATGCAAATTACCGGTTCGTAGATATCGATATATTGATGAGCACTGGAGGTGCCTGAGGAACTAGAAGGTTAAGGGATTTGATGGTAACAGGATAAGTAGCGATTACGAGTAATTAGGTGGCTTTCAGATAAGGTTTGCGGTTCAAACGGAAACCGTAGGGATGGAATAATGTACGCGCTTTCGTCTAACATTATCGTTTCACTAATCGATTTTCGACATAGAAAAATTTTGAAGATACAGATGGCGTGAAATACATGTTATAAGTTTGATAAAAAGATAGTTGCAAATTACGCTTCAATATGAATCTTGTTTCCCCTTATCGAAAAATAATGATCGAACATTAAGATATTATACATCTAAGTATTTCATTAACTGTGTTCATTTAAAATATTTTTTATATCGGGGATGATAAGAGAGAATATTACGTATGAAAATTGTAGAGTTAAGAAAGATAAATGATAATCGTATAGTGACATATTTTCATCTTTTCACAGAACATATGGGATTAGAAATACATTTCGCGATATTACATCAGAAATATTATATACATATTATATAAATGCCATGTACAATTATTTTAAGAAAATACAAGTATCGACTAATGCTGAAGACAATGTACGATATTTGATCACTTAAACATTTAAATAAATTCATTACTTTTCGCTCGCTATTCTCTATCGTTCTTTAAAAAAGATGTGCCATTGCAAAGAAATAAATATGCTTACTACCTAAACTAATGTAATAGATAATAATAAAATGGTTTCCTCTTTTCTATGGAATAACAAGTTACAATCAATTGGTACATTAAAAATTATATGATTCGGTTTACGAAATGATATATACATATGTATGTTTAATCTTCATCGATGTAAACGCTTCGACCATCACTTTGGTTATTCATCTTCAACGAAACAAAGATCATGGCCCTTGTTTTTCTTTTTTTTTTTTTCAATAAATCCCCTGTCGTGAAGGGGCACAGAAATTGGAAAACGTCAAAGCATAACTGGCTGGCTGTATCGCTTTTCAATCTTTGTTTCGTGGCCTGAATGGCTAGAGGACCAGCCTTTATCCCGCGACCTCTTCCACGTTCGATATCCTTTCACGACGCAAAATGAATGACGCTGGAAATAGAGGACTGCCACTTCGAGTGGGATTGATGTACGATTCCGATTAAATGATCCACTGTGAAATTCCGTGCAGAGTCAAGTACGAAGTCATAAAGAAATTGGTTATTTGACTGGGAAAAATAACTCACGCATGCTGTGTACTTTTCTTTGATCAAATTAGCTCTTTAATTTCTATCGGACATTTCGACGATTGGTTTTTAGAAGATTTTTAAGAAGTTTGTGGGTTTTACATAAAATGGCCATTATCGGTCCAATCGTATTTCTCAAATGAAAATATAAAGGAGCTGTTATTGATATACACGATTCCCTGTTCCATTGTTTAAACATTTTCTAAAAACATTAGAAATCATTCTGTTTATCGAAATAAAAATAAGACTGTGTAGTATCGTGGACGAAAGGCCTAAGAAATATCTGGCGAACTATAAACAATGTCGCGAGAAAGCCGAAGTGCCGACAGGCCCAACAATGTATCGTCGGTCCTTCAATCGAATAGTTTCGCGGAAAAGGCCTGCGTGACCCTGACCACGAGCGGTTGCGGAACACGTGCGTGGTGGGGCTAAGACGAAAGACGTGGGGCTAAGACAAAAGACAAGGGGTTGTTAAGGGACAAAGACGAATTAACAGTCAGTGTGAGTTGAGAAGTCAGAGAGTGTGAATCGAGAAGTCAAGGAGATAGTGTTGCCAGCGTTGTCGAGAGAGTGTGATCCGCGTGAGAGAGAGCGTTGGTTTCGTGGTGACGAGAGATGCAAATTAACTATCTAGTTGTGTTAATACGTTATTGTGATTAGTTCACGTTAAACAACCATCGTTTCCTGTTTGACCAACATATGTTTAATTCATTGTAATTAATTGTAAATAAACTAACTGTAGTAAAGATCCTACAATTGAAGCATAAAAATTCAAGGATCATAGCAAGCTTTAAGTTTTATAGAAAAGTGGTAATAAAAACGACATTGAATTTCAATATGTCGGTATACAGCTTTGTTCATAAGTATATGAAACACCTATTAGTTACGTTCGAAACGGAGTAACTGGTGGCTGACATAGATTATCATCTTTAAAGTGCTAATCTTTGGATCCGCAATTTTTCTGGAAGTTACTATTTAACAATAATTTAACAAGTATTATTGACTTGCCAGTAAAAAACACATTGCAAGTTGTACATAAGAAAGCTTAGATTAAAAATAAATAAATAAATAAAAATTGGATTAAAATAAATGAAAAAATCTATAATTATACAGAATACGCTTATATTATAGTTTTAGCCTTTGTTTATTTTCGTCTCGGTCGTTAAATGTTTATTTTATGGCAATAAGATTACAAGCTTCAAACATAAATTATCTGTATGATTCAGAATTGACTCAACCTCCACCACCCGAGAGTTGAGAAGCATCAAGGAAAAGGAATTTTACGATATTGAAAAGTTATTTTACTCGCTACATGAAAGAAACTGTGTAATAGTCATTTTTCATTATATAACAAACATTTTCATTAAGAGCTATAACACATTTTAAAATATATAATTCATTAATCTGATTTTATATTTTTCGCGAAAATCATAAAATTTATTACCACATTTTTAAAAAACTTCTTTATTTCTTTATCTTGGATGCAAGTAGTACATTAAAATTCCTTTGACCAAAATACGTTACTTCTTATTATTCTAATGTCGTCAGTTGTGACAAGTTTGGACTAGGTTTGTGACAGGTTTTTGCTAGGTTTCAGGTTAATAGATATATGATAATATCTTATAGATGCGCAATAAGCTAGTTCTGGATTAGATTTCGGTTAGGGTAGATTTGAATTATCTTTGGTTAGGTTTAGTTTAGGCTTTTCTTAGGTCTGTGTTAAGTTTATTCAAGTTTGAGTTTGGCTTGAGTCAACCAGTCCTTACCATTCCAATACTGTCAATTGAAATAGAACGCTGACTTACGTATTGCGAATTCCTGCCTACTGTAGTGACAGATTACGTTCGATTTAAGTTAAGATTCATTAACTCATGCGAGTATATTTCCACAAACTTTTCGTTCACACCTCTTACAGCTTATTACACTTCAAATAAGCACCATCAAATACAAAGCAAAAATGGGAATGTACAACAAACTGGTTAATAATGCAATAAGAGCATAAAAGGAATTTGGTCGAGAATTTGCAAAAAGTCGTACAAAGAAATAAGCACATTCTGTGAAGTAACCAGCAACACTTACTTACTATTGCTTACCATTTAATACGGTTTACCGCAATATGATCGTACACACATTTCTAGAGTTTTCATAAATAAAAATATTACATTGTTCACATTGTACATACCCTGTTTATCATGTTGTCTTAGTATTGTTAAAAAATAATAATAATCTTGAAAAAGTGTAAATATTTACGTGCTATACTTTAGAAGTATTTACTTATTATTTTTATGTACAACATTTATAAACCTTAAACACTTTATCGTGTGTTAGTCACTGCATCGCATATGTAGGATACGTGACAAACCAAGGCTCAATGACGGTGGAGCTGAATGACACGAATGACGAATGTGTTGATCCTTATTAGTAAACTGCGGATATTTATGCACGTTCATATATAATATTTCTATTCTAGTAATTAGAGAAATGGAAATTAAGTAAACAGTTTTACTCATTGAATATAGCTATACTATAGCGAGTACTTTAGTTCAGATATTCTATATGATTTTGCATATTACACACATTTTCGGCATCCTTTTACTTTTAACTTTTCCACAAATGCATAAAAATCCGCAGTTTATTTATCACCATCAATGCCACGAATTAAAGTAAAATGTTGATTTGCGTTTGTTATAATTGCTATACATTGGATTGATAGGATTTGATCTTGATTTCCATTACCAAAACGAATGATTCACCCCGCGTGTTTCCCCGACAAAGCGTCTCTGTAAACCAAATACATAAACTCTGCCACAAAAACTCGCTCGAACCATATTTCAAACGTATCTTCCCCACTACCGAACTCGTCTAAAACGTTCCGTTCGACCTACCACCCGGTCGAGCCAACAAACAGAAACAAAAAGAAACGAAACGAACGACGTATCCGGCAACGATGCACCGATTGATGGCCATTGTCCTCACGCGACTCGAGGTCCGGGACGATTCTCTTCTCCGCGTGTTCTCTGCACCGGCAATGATGTATGGCGCGACTGCACTTTAGGTAAAGACCGCAACACACCGTATTCCCGACGGTATTCCCGTGAGAAAGCGCATTCGTTCTCGAATGTTGTGCCCCAATTCCCATGAAAGAACACTCTTTTCACTCTGTTCACAGCGACTCAGCCGGTGGAATTTCGTCCCCCGGGAGCTGGCAGACGTTTAGGAGGAAAAAACAGGTGACAAGGATCGAATAGCAGGCTTGAACAGCGACGATATGCATTTCTAACGATTTCGGGGTTAAGACGGCTTGTACACGTTACTATCCGTAACCAGAGGGATACCTTGGTCGGGTTTTAGTAATAATACATATATTACCGTTCTCAAATGTCTGAACTCCGTGATCGAATAATAAATAAACTCTCTCCTTTCTCTGCGGATGTTTCTTTGCGGCTTACGAAAGTATTCGAACGCTTATATATGCAAACTTGAATGGCCGAAATAATGTACGTTAAAGTAATTTGCTTAGACAAGCAGATGTCAATAGGAAGATGGAAGTCTTAAGATCATGTCAGTGAAATTTGAAAAGGATTCAACAACGTAGGTAAGAGTTATCGTACATTTGTTAAAAACACGCATTGTAAGTGACTCACAAAAGTATTTGAACGCTACATATATTATTAAATTATTTAATGTTAATATTTTGTAGGATCACCCTTATCAACAATAATGAGTCTCAATCGACGTCCGATACTGTAAACCAATGATTTTGTAAAACTACAGTCAACGAAGTTCCATATTTCTATAATTTTATCTTTCAATACTTGCTTTAAAGTTATCTGAAATTAATTTAATCATTTTCCGATTTCAGCCCATATATCTTCAATCGGATTTATATCTGGACTATAGGTGCACTCACGGTGGAGTAATTAACATGTGCAGTGTGTTATATACGATCCATCCATTTCACAATTCTAGCAGTATGCTTAGAATCATTATCTTGTTGGAAGTGGAAATCTTCCAATAATCCTAATTTATGGACACTTTCTTTAAGGTTATTTTTTAAAATATTTAAATACTTATATTTATCAAGTATTCCATCAATAAATATCAAATTTCCCACGGTGCCACTGGCAGCCATACACTCCCACACCATGGCCGATCCACCTCCGTGTTTCACTGTTTGATGTAAATGTCGAATTTCCAATTCCGTGTTTGGTTTTCTCCATACATAATTTTGACCATCCGAACCAAAAATGTTAAACTTTGACTCGTCCGAAAAGGTGACTATACCAAAAAGAATTATCTTTATTAATATAGGTTTTTGCAAAAGTCAATCTTTTTTTATGATTTATCGCATTAATATATGGTTTCTTTCGCGGTACTCTGCCATGAAAATCATTGTTTCGTAAGATTCATCGACATAATTCCGAGTGCACTTCTTTATGAAACATATCAGTTACCATACTTGCGAGTTGAGGAACAAATGTAGTAAGATTTTTTTTTTTAAATTCGCGAATAATAACATTCTCCCCTCTTCCAGTCAATTTCTTTGGTCGACCTGATCGATCTTTGTTTGCAATTGTTTCCTTATTCTTTGACTATTTTATGATATAATGTATTGTGGACTTACGTCTGTTCACAATTCCGGCAATCTCGTTATATGATTTGCCGTCCTCATGTAATCGGAATATTATTTCTCTTTCACACTTTTGTTTCAGACTTTTTGGTATTCGTTTTAAATACTATTGTGCACACTTTTACTGTTACTGAAACGATATCCTAACATCAAGTGAACGTACCAATATTTTCATTTAGCAATGACGTTCACATTCGATGCAAAGGAAAATGAAAAACTATCAACAGTGTTACAGCGAATACTTTTGTGAGGCACTATATAGGTTAAATATGGAAAAAGTATATGGAACTTATATAAAATATATAAATATGCACGAAAAATATGGAAAAATATGTCAGCAATATGTATGATATGTTTTAGAATCAAATATTATCTAGGATATAACAAAGTTAGCACTTTACAAAAAATATCGCGGAGATCCAAATCTCCAATTATCTCTAAAGTCCGTCCCTTGGACAATCCACTTCAAATTCCCTAAATCCCTGAACGGCTGCGCAACAAAACTTGTCAAGTAATTTGAAGTAAATGTCACATTGCGTTAATTTTACACGGCAAAGATAGAGCGACGTAACCGAGGTAAGGCACAAAAGAAGTTGATATCGAAATTATTTATCAGGGAGGAACATCGTATCCGCATATTGTTACAATACTTTTTAATTTAATCTGGTAAGTATTTTTCCACCCAGTATGATGAATATTATTGTAATTTTTTTATTTAGTCTGTTGGATTCAGAATACGTAAAAGGAAACGGAAATCCATCAGGCAAGTGCTACCCGTCAACAAAGAAAATGAAACCTCTTTTAACCCAACCTCACCAACCCTCTATCCTCTTGAAACGCGAGCAACATCAGGCACGTGCGGTTATTCTTCAAATTCTTTAAAGATACCGTACAAAGTACAAGAAGATCTTATCCGTCTGATGCTCATTCTCTAAAATGTCCGAACAACGCCGGCCACACGCGGCTAGTAGTATACGAATAGTAAATAAAAAAGTAAATTCTAATAACGAATTCTGAGAGTCTTACAATCCTTAAATAATATTTGAGTAATTCTAAAAATCTATGAATTTAAAAAGATACCAATTCTGAAAGTCCGCGAAATCTAAAAATCTGATTCAAAATTCTTGAAATTCTTGAAATTCTGTTTGTTGTCAAATCCTTAGATAAGTCTTCTTCAAGCAACGAATGATCGAATTGTTGTGCCTGTCTAGCCCTGTCTCCCTTAAATTTAAATGTAAGCTTATAATACACTCACGTACTACTATTAAATAAGCACTAAATATTAAAGGTTTAAACAGCAATCATGCTTTTCGATGTTCGCGTTGGCAATAAAATTGATATGTCCAAAGTAAACTAAATGAAATAAAATGAATTAAATTAAAACTTATTAAATAAACTAAATTTAAGCCTGTAAAAAGTATAAATTTAAGAATGTTTTATTATTATATATTCGTTTCTAAAGTCAACAATCCCAATGTATACTATTAAGATAAGTTACAATTATAAAACCAATTTATCTCCTTATGCAAAAAGTATTAGAAACTGTTGTAAAAATATGAAACTGCCCCAAAGGTATATATAATAAAAGCTTATGTGAACATATTTAGGTACTTAATATTCGACGTCAGTATTTAAAAATTCTTAAGAACATTAACGATGGATCCTTTATCTTGTTTCCGTCATTCGTGCAGTTAAAACAAAATATAATTCTTTGTCTGCTTCCGTCGGAAGAAACTCGAGGGTCAAAACGAAGGAAGAAGTAGAAAAAAACTTCAAAGGCTGCATCTCGATACCACTCAACGAGAAATGTATCCAGAGTAAACTGGCGGCTTGGAAACGGGTAGATGTGGATCGCGTTGTCTTTGTACTGGAACGATGGAGCGATTGATCAGGAAATATTTGCATGAGAAACGCGTACATAGAACAGTTGCGCGATCCTCTTCGATGGAAGGAAGAATATCGAAGACGTCGATCGACCCACTTCAGCGTGAGTGGATTGCTAGTCATTTGCAACGAAGATAATAATATAGCGCGTTATTTATACGGATTTGACAAAATGTAGATATTGGTAATAGCGAAAGAGCAATAACAATCGAATTTTTCACATTTTGAAGAAACTGATATATCATTTCAAACATTTGGTTTCAATTTGTGAAATTAGCGATTGGTACTAAATGATTGATATAAATATTAAATTGTTCGGAAAGTTCATGGTGAAATTGAAAAAACTTTTCAACTGCTGTTAACGATGACTGAAATACAAAACTTTTATCAAAGAGATCAAAATAACATTAGAGAGATGCTGTCCTATCTGGGCAATGCACTGCTAATTCAATATAGAAATTTTTAATTATCTCACCTTATTGCGTGTAATAAAGTTCTTTGCGATATCAACAGCAATTTTGTGTAAATCGTCTAACGGACTCCCATCCTTCTTTAAATATAAAGTTCGTTCTATTGTTAATTAATAGACGCTTGAAATATTAAAATAAAAGTATTCTAAAATTATATAAAGCAGTGTGTTATATGTAATAAATAAATTTCGATAGGTTTTGTTAATAAATAACATTGTGATAAGCGATCGTTTTCCTCTCAAACCGAATCATTAAACCTTTTAGACTAAAACCATTTAGTTTTACCATTTAGAGCCTTATTTATCTCCACTTTAAATTAATCATAAAATTAGCAGGAGATAGAATGTAAATATAACCAAGAAATTAATCCAAAATTTTTTATCAGGAATATACGTATAATCCATAACTTCCATTATCGAACGTATCGGCAGTATCTGTTCCTAGTTCCAAGTCATAGAAAACAATTTCTGTTTTTCATACCCATTAACGTGATTATTGAGCGTAATTCGTCAAAAATTCCAATTTCACCATGACAGCTTTCCGAAATCCATCATGAATCGAACAAAAAATCTGCCAGAGAAATCAGTTTCTCGTAGATATTAGGGAATTATCCGAATCCAATTAATTACCACTGACATGGGTCGTGCACCAATGGACTAACACGTAACGAGCTGGAATTAGGCTTTGTAGCACTTTTATTCAAAAACAGGCTGTTAAGTTTCGCGTGTATCACGTGATCATCCGTCGTAACGCGGGCGGAAGTTCCGCCAAAGGTGAAACTTTCTGATTTATCAAACTGAAAATCTATTTGGCTCTCCTATTTGTTCACCAACTTTTAATTGCATCGTCCGCTTTATCCATGGCATCCATGAAAACGTTGTAGACAAGCTTGAGCACATTTTATGTGGAATAAAATAAAAAATAACATTTTGAAATAATGAATTATTTCAACTGATTTATTATTTTATTTTAGGCATAACATAGAAAAAGTAACTTTTTTTTTATGTGAAATACAAACAGAGCATTTCTGAATAATTTCTAATTCGAATTAATTAAATTGTTTAAAGAAAATAACAAATAATCTGATACATAAGAGTTTATGACGAGTATCTTTTACTTTATTTTAATAAACCAACTTCTATCTGATCACAATAAATCCTTAAATCTAGAATCCGTGAATTCTTATACTGTTTATAACCACATTTACCATCAATATTTGTTCTTGTCTTGAACATTTCGTCAGAAAGACACTCATATTGTGATAAATTTACCATTATAGCAAATGAAAACAATGTCTTCGCACGAGCAGATGTTGACAATACAGCGTTATATTTAAACATCTCTTCCGAACGTCGAGTAAGACTAGTCAATTCCCTGAACTTACAGAAGAAAGAGTCTCACACGATCTCCCTTTTACGGTAACATCTTCAGCGCCAGACGTTGATTGAAGAATCGTTTCAATTTCTCAGCATTCAGAGAGAGCAGTTTCATCTGCATCTCCAGACTCATCAACATCTCCAAGCTTTCGTGAACACGGCTCCAAGCGCTCGTGGAAACAGAATCGTTCCATCAGTCGTGATCATTAGTTGCCCGTCTTTTTAACCACATTTCCCGACTCGTCAACGTCTCCAATTATTCGTAGAGATAGAATCGTTCCATCAATCGAAACGAACAGTTGACAACTCTGTGCGAGATTTTTAACTATAAACAGTATCTCCAGGCAGTCGTGAAATGAAGATCGTCTTAGTCAGTCAACGATCAGTGAACAGTTTGGTGCGCGTCTTCCAATTGCATGCAGTATCGACACGCGTTCGCGGACGATGTATCGTTAACCATTCGTAACGCCCAGTCATGCATCGTGTCGCAGCAGTTGTATCGTATCGTATGGTCGTCCGCAGTAAGCATTCGTAAATCTCGTATCAGTAGTCAGAGAATTCGAAACCTTCTCATCGTTCGGAGAAGTACAACTTTCGATATCGTTGATTATTCTTCACGCTTTCAACTACTGTTCTTCCTCGTTGTTCAATCAGTTACCCAAAGTTAATTCGGTGACAAGTTACAGTGCAGTGTCATCGATATGGAACGCAAACGTAAAAAAATCTATATTTCTGACAGTTTAAAATATTAATATAAAAGGTTTGGGAAGTATTCAAGAAATTATTTATTTATTTAAATACACAATAAAAAATAAAGTAAGAAGTTATTTCATTTGATAGCTATATAATGAAATAATCTAAAGAAAGTTAACGTTATAGTTAAGTTGTTATTTATATTTATATCAAATAAACTCTCGCACAATTATTTCAAAAGAACTTATAATATATAAGACATATTATTTGAACATTATTCAAATAATATTAAAATTCGAATAATATCATAGTTATGGAAACGAAAGGAGGGTTGAGCGTTGTATAGAAAATGATTAAATGATACATTTTTTTTAACAGAGAAATTGTGCCTTAATGGCTGATTAATATTATCTCACGATATGGAGTATGTAGATACTATTCTGTTCGCCATCAGTGACTGCCAGGCGATGAACTTTAAGATTATGTAACTATTATCATTGAAGTCGTAAGAATGTTTTGAATATGAATTACGTTTCCATATAGAGTGCTTAAATTAATTCAAAATGTTTAAATACTTCATAAATGAATGACGATATTAAAAAATTATTCTGACAAAAGTTTTCCGGTATACAGGAGGATATCATACACATAAGGCGTAAACAGTTGTTCTATAGATGCAGTTGCGGAGAAAATTTTAAGTTGAAATAAATTTTTTCTTAAACTATATACTAGTTATATTTTTTGATCAATAATGTAATACCATTTTTTAGACGAATTCTAAACTGGGGTCCACTAGATTAGATACACTATATGTAAACATATCATATGTACAGGATGTAAACAAATTTTGTTATGGCTATCATAGGTAGATTCTACATTCCTTAAAATTCAAGGTCAAAACTTTTTGTTACATCGTATTCTACCCATCATGATGATCGAAAATCTCTCAGAAACTACAGGTCATAACTCAACCGTTTTGTCAGAAATTGACGAAGTATTGTTATCTGTGAGATGAATTTTTTTTCATATCTAATGCATATTTAAAACTTATGTGCTGCGTATCATGCGTAATAAATCGGCACAACAATGCAAACAAACCGTTGTAACATTATACTACACAAACACACTTTTATTTTCCGTGTTCTTCTAAAAAGCAAACACAATTCTATCTTCTCAGATTAACTCCCCTTCCCAGATAGTTTATGTCTCGGTTTTCCTTATTAGCGTATGTCCTCCAGTCTCAGCCTCCATCCAGCTTTCCATTGATTTCTGTGTTTTTGTATTTTCTGTAATGCTCAATTTTATGGCACGTGAAATTGTATAAAGAGCAGCTTAAATGCAGCGGAAGGTATCGTAGAGAAGCTGAAGTTTCTGATTGACGAAATTTTCAAAGATTTGATCAGCGGTTTGGAAATGGAGAACCTGTTGGAAATTTTATCAGCGGTTATCGGGAAGTAAGCCCATCCTGTGTGTATTGTTGTGTGAAAAGCAAATTAATGCACTTGCACGTTCCCATCCATTAACAGATTTACGCAGAATAGGTAAGCATGCCGATGTTTCGCATATGGCAGTCGCATAATTAAATTGCAAGTCTTCCGGGCGTATTCAAAGAGGTCAGGCACTTCGAATCAATGATCGCGCTGCTAGGAAGAAATATTATCGTTGAAGGCTACAAATTACATATAAATATATCCTTTTTGGAAAACGTGCTCTTTATAGATCAGAATAATATTTCAAACTAAGCGTTGCACAACCGGCAAAACATTAGAATATGAAGTTATCATAATTCTAACGCTGCAATACGGAACTTTAAACAAGAATCAATAATTTTGTTTCCTATAATATATTATATATTTGCTATATATTTGCCAAATCATCGAAACAATATGGAAATTACCAAAATGTTTTTCATGTAATCGTATTATGTTGTAAAGGCATTCCCTCGCATTTATTTTGTGCACGATGGTGCATCACCGTTTTAGCAGACTAGTTCGACAATTCTTAAGTAATCACGTTGGATAGGTCGAAGACCCGCTCCAAAATTATAGCCTTTGCGATCACCCGATTTAAACTCTTTTGATTTTTGTCTTTGAGGTACAGAAGATTTTTGAGAGACTTGATTTATAGATGGAGCCAACAAATAAGAAATATCCAACAATCAAAAACTCACGTAAATGACACGTTCAAAGAAAAGAAAGAAAGGACGATATGGTATATATAACGATAGATCTTTATCTGCGTGCGACAATAAACGCTATTTTATCTGTATATGAGAGTAAAATATAAAGATATTACAAATAAAGTGAGTTCGTAAACTAATGGAACTTTGACATTTTTTCCAAGAGAATAATCGAGTTTCGACCCATAGTTCCTGTGAGACTTCCGATCCTCATGACGAAGAGAATACGACGCAACAAAAAGATTTGTCTTTGAATTTCAAGATTAAGGTAAATTCTGCTGTTACTTGCTTTTACCGATTTTCATCGATCCAGAAATGTAGAACGCAGCTATGACAATCAGGACAAAACACTTTTTTTACACCTTGCACATAAATACATTGTACATATATAAACTATTGCAGAGCAAGAATTATCCTTATATTAATATATTTTATCTTTTTACATTAAATTGTTATTTACTTAATTTCTTTTATGTCTTTAATTTCCAATGTCGTGTTATATGCATTTTTATGGTGACTGTCTGTTTCTTCAAAGATCAATTTTCCCACAATTTCTCCACTATATTTTGTAAAGGTAAACGTGAATTCGTATTGAAGTTAAATGTTCAAAAAATCGGAATAAATCTTGCTTTCCATCTCGGAATTCAAATCTGAAATCTCTGGAGTCCTCAAGCTACCTGCTAAGCTATTAGTTTTTTTCCAATATTTGCTGACGGTTCTGCATATTCCTTGCGGATACGTGTGCAATTTCTGTGAAAAATATTTTCAACATTGAACAAGCATGTTCAGTGCGCAATTTACATAATATGTAAAAACCAATTCCGAAATATTTTATCGATTTTATGCAAGGGAAACAAATTTTGCGAAACTATTCTCAAAAAAATTTGTCGATGGTATTTTCACGTTTTAAAATTCATAGAAGGAAGAATTAGTAATAAGAAATTGACAGATTACTTACCATTAAATATAAAGCAATCATTTAAGATGTGATTTTCACGTATTTTATACATTACTATCATATATCACCATTGATTTTTTACGTGTAGGAAATTGAAAATTCAAATTATTATCATTACTTAAATTGACAACGAAAAAGTATGTTATTTTATAATGAATAAATTACGTCTTTTTTTATTAAGCCCCCTCATTTTAAAAATTCCTCATAAAGAGCCATATGACCTGAGAGTTACATCAGTTTTTACACGAAGTTCTTACATTACAAATCTACTATTTCTCGAGGAACATGAGATTTTAAACAGCAATGGTAGGAAATTTTAATTTGGAATTTACATTTTTTAAGAAAACGTTATAAACGATAACACGCTTCAATATTTGGTATCATAAAGTAAAAATATCGTATTCAGTAATGGATATAGTTAATCGTTATATTCACTAATTAAATAAAAAAGATAGATAACGATATTTCAACAAATGTTATTATGTTAGTACCATCTAAATTTGGTTTATTGTTAAATTAACGATCCAACTCATTTTGGTTGTGGAGCAGTTTCATTTTGATAACAAATTTTACTAGCATTGTTTATTAATTATAAATAAAACGATAAATAAAAAATAAGTTATAAATAGCATATTACAAAATATATATTAATATTGTGAAATTTATTAATTCAAGCTTATAATTAGTGTAAAAGGCTAAATATTTTTCTTTCTATTAACACTCCCTTGAAACTTTGTCTAATTATTATAAACAGTTGAATTACTATAATAGATATCATTAATTAAATTTGACAAATCGCAAGTCAAAAATTAGCAGTATTAATTAATTTTTTCTTATAACAAAAAGAAGTTTCATAATAAATCAAATAAAACATTCTATCAAATTTGTAACGAGATACGACTATTGTAAAATTTAAAACGATTCTGGAAATGTATACAGAAGTTACAAGATATTTACTGAAAGTGTACACTTCGCAAAAATTATCGAAGTATTTGAAAAATCAATTATTCACTATATTTATAAGCCACAATATTTAGCGAGATAATTCTTAGCATTGATTTTATGTTTAAGATTATTCTGTATGTTATATATCAATTTTTCACTAAGTGTATATTTGCTATAAATGTCTTGCGACGTCTATATGTATTTTCAAATTGACTTAAAATTTTACTATTATCATCACGATAGTCGTGCTTTATTACAATGCTAATGAAATTTCAAAAATTTCAAAAGTCTCTGATAAGTTCGAATTTCTCTTCCGAATACTTTCGTAAGCCATTGTACATATTTCAAAAACAAGAGTAAATTATTCAGTCTAAAGACGTAAGCTTTTTAGTAACAGATGAAAAATTCATGAAGATTTTTGAAAAACTAACGCCATACCCAATATCAATATTTTTCCAGAGTTGAAATCAATATTTTCAAAATAAACATTTTTCAATACAATTTCATAATCAGATTTAATAGAAACATAGTAATATATAATTTTGCGACGAAGTATTGTATTTTTAAATCGCTCTGAAATAAAGAATAAAAAGTGTAACATATTCTATGCATATTGTATGTCTTTCCCTTGGTGTTCACATTATAAACCCTTAATTTAAATACGAATATTGCCATACCCTTAAATCTCTGGAATACTTCGAATGAAAGCACCTCGCCTCCATAAATAATTCCCTTAACAAGCTAAGATTAATGTGACTACATTCCAAAGGTGCCTTAAGAAGGACGATAAAAGCTGGAATCATGAATGAATTATCCGGCATAAAATGTTTCCGGTTGAATAAAAGAAAAGCGGTTCCGGATGACGTTGGTTCAAGGGAATCCATTTTGGTATCTAAATTTGAACGCGCAATTCCTCATACGTATTCAAACTATGCCTTGTGGCTCGTTCGCGTAACCATGGTGTCAGTTTACCTTGCGAAAAGGTTTCATTCGATATGCAACTACCTCGTCACGTGGAACGATGTCGCCATGTAACGAAAAAGCAATTGCCTGATAAACGAATTCAATAGAAAACGAACGTCGTTTGAGCATACATACAAGTCAATCAGATGTCTTGCATCTTGGAAATGCTTTTATCGTTTCTGAAACAAGACTGGTGCCTTCGAATAAGTAAGAATTCACAAAAAGAAATTTTGTGTTAGGTATGTGCGAAATATAATGTAAGTATAGAGTTTAGGAAAAAAATATTGATCAAAAATCTACTAAATTTGATTCAACAAAGGAATTGTTATATTTAAGCCTGTGGTATTAGTAAACTGAAGATAATTATGCGAATGTATATTGTCGTATAATGGAAGTAAAAAAATTAAACCTAGGTCTGTTATGTGGTTATACGATTATATTAATGCATTATGTATATTTATGTTTGCAAACTGATTTAGTTTATTATCACAGTGCTAGAGGCTAATGACAATTATTCAACGTAAATCAATAATAACTGTAAACCACGTGAAATCGCAAAAATAGTAAATTGTTTATTAAACGTCAGATCCAGTAGCTTGTACCGTGAACAAAGGCGTCAGTTTGATTAAGAGTATCGTGTCATTCATAGTAAATTATACGATAAACAAGAATACGAAAAGTTTTGTTAAATTTTCTTTTTAAATGCCGAAAATTCAAATCTTCTTCGATTTGGAACATCCTTGGTGAAAAAATAATACCTGTTAAATAACTAACTTGAATAATCGAATAATTGCGGAGAATTTTTCGATTAATACTAAAAGATTTGCATCTGATTAGGCGAAATGATCATTTAATTCGCTGGATGAATTTCTTCTCTAATAGAAAGAGTTTATAATTGCGTAATAAATCTTTAAATATAACGAAGTACGAACATATATATACCTACAAAAACGTTCATAAAAACGTTCAGAAGTGGAATAAAATAAATAATTAGAAGAAATATGGAAATATTTCAATAATCCATATGTATGCAGACTACTACGAATAATTTTTGTTTTAATTAAATCTGAATTACTCAAATGAAGAAGAAAATATTATCAAATATTTCGCATAAGTCCAGTTTGTTTCATAATTTAATCTCAAATACCAAAATGAAGATTCTACATATATGTAAACATCGCGTGACGTAAACATTGACCAAACTGACCAGTAAAATTAACTTTAATTTGTCAGCCCCCTTAATATGAATTTAAAATTGTTATTTACTTACCCCGAATGTAAATTCCATCGAAAAAGGAAATTAATCCCAATATCGTGCCAAATCTCATAAACGTCGATTTGTTGCATCATTTCTGATATAAATAGTTAATAAACAAATGGGAATGAATCGATAGTAAAATCGCTTTAAAAATTGTAGATGTTATTTCAAATTTGTTAACTCTAAAGATATATTAATGTATTATAACTGATTAGCGGATATCATTTAAATTGAAATGTTACAACGGTTGGAAGTATTTTACCCAGAAATTAATAAACGATAAATATTATTATGGATAATGACACGAATTTGGGTTATAATGTCTTTTAATAAAGTATGTATGTAAGAAGAATAGAAAAATAAGGAAAAAAGCTAATTAAAATAAAAAGTAGATAATATTCTGCTTATTAATTTATTGTTTATTTTTACTTTGTTTTCTAGTGAAATTTATATCGAATTGTTACTTGCAAAAAGATGTAATCTAATATAGTTATAAAATTTCGTTCTTGGTGCATTCTTACAATGTTTTATGGTAATCTATTCATAAAATCTATATCAATTTAATTCACAACAGACGTAAGTTTGAAGATTAATCATTTCAATTTCGATACACTTTTCGTTTTAAATAGAAATGTATGGTATTATAGGGATTAGTTAGTGTTCTGATAAAAAATTAGTGAATTAATTACTTTTCAACCCTTCGTAAGTTGGAAGTACTATATAATAATGTGAAAACCCATATAGCTTTCCTGCTTTGAATACAATCACTTTCTTGACGATCATTTAATTATGATTTGCGACGTAATTGTCGGTAAGAATTTATGGTTACAGAGAATAAAAAAAAAAAAAAAACGACAAAAATATATGTAATTACAACTAAACTGTAGCTGAAGTAAATCAAGAACCATAACGTTACTACTTAAAGCATTCTTATTTCGATTTGAAATTTATCCGTATTCGTTGGACGATGCATCTATGACATATGTAGTATTGCGAAGCTGGTTATAGTATTCAGACAACCTCCGTACCCTTCATATTCTCCTAATACAAAATCCCAAATTTTTCCCAAAAATGCCTGACTGTTTCCGAGAAATTCGCTTTCAATAATATTCTGAAAATATGTCGTATTCAGACTACTACTTATCGAAGGATGTATTTTGTTATCGATCCTTTTATTGGCAACTAAAGAAAATTCTGTTATCGATAATTTTTATTGATAACGAAAAAAATGTTCATCGTTTATTATGCTTATCTAAGCATACGGCAATTTTTTAAATTTTGGTTATAATTATTATGATTTCTGGTTATATTATAACAATAATTGTGGATTCACAAATGGATTGTAAACAGCGGAGCAAGAACGAACCAACGGGTAAACAGGATATGAGAAACGTAGCTTGTCGAGGCACAGTTGTTGGTCAGAAAGCGCGAAAGCTTAAAGCATAATTCAAAAGCTACATTAATATTTATAGGTGACAAGCTGTAGGGCGTTGTATTTCCGTCCCAACAGTAATAATACTACTGTATGGAAAATATAATGCACACTGATTTCCTGGCTATTTTCTTAGTTTTTAGCTTGTTAGCAATCCTTATTGAAACAGTTAAAGAAGAATTGGAATTTTCTTATATAATTTTGACATCAGTTCTTCAAAACAGAAAGCTATTTGTGAATCGGAACGTAAGCACTTAGAACGATTTCTTTTAACAACGGTAGCGATCCTTTTAATTTTCTATGTTCATCGTGTTCTCAATAAATATATTCTTAATCGAGCATGTCATAAATGAAATACTTCTGAAAGATAAATTTAAGGAATTTCCAGGACCCTTAGGTCGAGGTTACACGAGCGTTAGACCGACGCTGCGTTACGTGGCCTATGTTGTACAAATGCACTCACACACAGTCGTTGTGGTACATTTACAACGCAGACCACGTTAGACATCGTCGGTTCAACGGTCGTGTAGCGCCGACCTTACTCAACCGTTCGTTCGAAGCCCCATGTTCGTTATTCGTCAGTCCGCCCAGGTATCGCTTAAACTTCCCGCCATGAGCTTTCTGCCGAGAGTTACACGCGCTTCAGGTACACGGAAATGCGTGAGTGACGTCTAACAAGCATACTGATTGAGACTTTCTTGCGCTCAGTAACCAGCCAATTAACATGCATATTTCTGGATATCACAGACGAACTCTTCAATCGAGTCGAGCAAGGCAGACTCGCACATCGTTCATTGTTTCGAATAGAAATCAGAATTGCTTTGCCTTTCGTGCCGAGAAGATCAAATTTGATTGTCAACACTTGTACCTTTGAGGATTGTGTCCAGAAGCAATCGTCTCATGCTTCTGTTTCTTTGCTCCAACGGAAGGAACTACGAGTTTCTAAAACTTCGCTATATGCATAGCTTCAGTCGCACATTCCGCGTGTGTTCTTTGTAAATAGTCCATCGTTTCGGGGTTAGTTCATTTCTTTCAATCAATATGAATTTAATGTTAGCAGTTTCATTAAGTATCTACAGACTAACATGTTTATGCCAAGATTATAAAACTTTTAGTTCATTATTTAATTACAGCTTTCACTAAGTGATATTGTTTTTCTTGGTCTCCTGAAAAGTCACTTGTTTACAGTTGTAATGTTTACAATTTATGTTCACAGGGTACGATTGACTTACTAAAAACCAGTGTTGCGTTAATGTAACATTTCATTTATTGTTTCTTTTCAATCAGTTTACACAATAAATTTAACATCAATGAATTCTGATTTCTGATAGCGTGATTATAAAAGGGAATTTCAAGAATACACTTAAATTCTACAGAAATATTCTTGGTATGAAGAAATTATAAGCAAATATCATTACATTTAATAAGTAAGGAAAATCTGAACAAAAATATATTACGATAAAATATGATCTCTTTTGTGAACGCAGTCTATAAAAATTTGTTATGCATTAAATGAGAGAATCTTTTTCTCCCACTTAACTTAAGAAGAAAAAGGATTAAAATGGATATCTATGCTGACCTCGAAAAAAATAGTTTAGAACACTTTATTTGGATTACTCTATATGTTATCAACTAAGTATTTCATTTGTTTTAAGTCGATTAATCTTAATGATAATAACGAAAATTTTCAAACGCCGAAGGAAAGTTCAGATTTTCTCATTGATGGTTTCACAATCGATGTTATTGTTTGATTGCTCGCGGAAAGACAATAGGAAGGGAACAACTTCATGGCTGCACAAGGAGGTTAATGTGAACGCTCAATGTAGCAGAAACGCGAAACGGGCCGCAATTCATTTGACCGGCTTTGAAAGTGGATTATCAGGATCCAATTTCACGTTACATACTGCAATCTAACGCATGTATGAGAATGAACGCTTATTAAGGCCAATGTTCGCTACAAACTAACGTGATATGCCCGATCGAGTACCGAATAGATAGTTTTTAACACATACAACCGCGTTTAAAAGTATTATGGATACTTAACATTTTCAATTATGTTACGTTCTGTGAGCATGGTATAGCACGAATACTTAAAAAATTTTACTACTAAAATATAAATAATTCAGGAAAGTCTGTAGAAATTATTCATAATAGTTGCAAGAAAGTTTCGCTATCAGACTAATGAAATAACTACTTCAATCTTTCGACTTACAATTACACAGATCTTATAGAAAAGTTTTGGGTTCATAAGAATTATTAAATTTGTAAAAAGTGTTTCAAGTTATAAAAGTTATGGGTAATTATACAGGAAGTAGATGAATATTACATCTAACATAATAAATAAATTATTAGTAGCCAGGATATTTAAAATTATAAAGTAGTAATGAAAGCATGAGGCAGATATATGTATAGATGAAAAAAATATAATTAATACTCCTTATCCTATGTAAAAAGAAGATTAGTAGATTTATTAACCCTTTGCATCCGATATATCTGATTATATTTTTCATCTCTTTATTTATTTATTTTTTTTTTTTTTTCATACAATGTAAAGGCGAAACTTCAAGCAAATATATATTTTTAAAAACTTTAGAACTTTTGAAATTTTATGCTATACAATCACCAGTAACTTCATTGTGTCCTCTTACAGGGAACATCCATTGCCAAATTTACGATGACACCTCAAGGAGGACAGCCGAGTGCAAAGGGTTAAGTATATACTCTAATATCGTTAGGATAATTGCAGGGCAGATGCCACACCGGAAAAGATGCTGCACTGTATCTTGAAAAGTAATTGATAATAGGTCAGTATTGTTAATTATATTTGTCCAGTGTTGCTCGCGTACCGTTGTTAGCTTATTATTCTCAAAGCTTTTGCAGTTTTTAAGTACATCACATTTTGTCCTCATACTTATTTCTTGTACGTTTCGGTTGTCATACTAATATAAAAAATTCATAGTTTTCCATAAACTAACTATTGTTATACGTTAAGAAGAATATGTGGAGTGTTCCTTTGCCAAAACAAATAGCTGTACATACGGTGCGGAAATAAAAAGACATGGCATCTCTCCCTTTACTTCGTATATTCAACATTTTCAGGAGGCGTTGTGTGCACATTGGAGATTAAACATAAGAGACATTTAAAAGAAAAAGATTAGTAGATAGTAAGCATTCCGACCTTTAGGTGAAAAATTATAAGTATATATGTGTCTATTTTTGACACCTTATATTACATCTAGACGAGGTCTTGTCCATATCTTACGAAAACCTTCGCAAGTACATAAAAGTTTTCTATGACAAATGTTCAAATATTCCAACAAGTATACCATTATGCACCATTATGCGATGTGAGCGAATAACGTGTCAAGCGGGTGTGAAGTGATTTCTTGTGAAAAAAACAAGAAAAAATATAGAATAAAATTTTTTCTACCGAAGATTAGTTTCCAAGAAAGTAGAGTTTGAAAATTTAATAAGTATACTTGAACATTGCTAATTCAGAACTAAATAGAAGAAAATAATCGGAAGAATGTTATTTGTGTGTAAAAATAAATCGAAAATATGAAGTAAAATTTTTTCATAAGGCGTTTTGTTCACGTGAAAAGTAAATTTGAGAATGTATCATATGCTTGTACTAGACCGACTAAACATAAATGAACTCAATTTTCCTCAAACTGAAGCCTTAAACGGAAAAATTATATTTTCACAAATAGAATAACTCCCTTCTAATTGTTTACTCGTGCCTAGTCGCTAACTGGTCAAATTCACATATATTTCATATAACCATATTCATAAAACGAATTACTAAATCAGTTTTCTCGAAAACTAATCCCCGGACGAATACATTTTATTCTATATTTCTTTCTTATTTTTCCACAAGGAATCACTTCCCACCCGCTTGACACGTTATTCAGCCGCACCCTGTATATGCTCATAACTATAAGAAAGAAGAGGAAAACTTGTAAACTTCAAAGATCGGCTTCTTTTAGCGTGCCACAGACGAAGACTCATTTTAGAAATCGCTCCTCCTGCAACTTGCAGCGGCATTAATCTTGTAACCGCGAGCGGTGTACTCCTTTAACATGCAAATACGGGCGGCACTCGGCTACGAATATAATTTACGTCTGTCCTCGGTGAACAAATGGGCGAAATCAATGAAGCTCTGGACTCCTTGCTTCTGACCTGGCCTTTCTTCCACGGTTACCTTGTCGAATTAGCATTTCCAGCGGCGAATCGTTCGGCGGCCGGCCAGACGATAGCGGCAAGATTTACTGCCCCCTTCCAATCGCGCTCTTACCGCGTCTCTAATTCCTTTTCAGTGGATTCCGTTTCCAACCGGAAACCCCTAGATAAACGTTATTGCAATGGAAGCTTCTCGAACGAAAGCTACTTTGGATAGTTTCAAAGGTAGTATGGAGTTCTCTATATTAGCTCTATTCTAGGCTTCGTCGAAATGTACAGCATATTAAGAAAAGATCTAAGCCTTTAAAGTTTATAGCACTTACCAAAAGAAATGAAAAATGTATAATTAACATATACGGTGCATCTACGAAATTTTAGGTTTAAGTTGATGAAAAATTAAGCTCTGAAGAAAATACTAATAAAGGATTTAGGCGAATGAATAAATAAGAGAACTAATAAACGGTGTAAAGATATCGATGAGACTGACACCCAGAAACAATGATTTCGTCAAACCGAACGTACACCTTTTCACTTCGGATGATTCATCGAAAATGTTGTTTGAACATGTTTTCATACGATGTTCATTCAATGCTCAAAACATTGCTTTCATTCGTGTTTCATTCAAACTGATGATCCAAAACGACAAGTGAGCAAAGTGGGGGCATAGTGCTTTATGCCGGTCTTGATGATAATTCCGGTGCCGCCGTGGGCCTTCCACTGGGATGTTGGGTATGTTAAAAGTTATAACCATTTATTTTCAGGTAATTTTTATCGGTGAAGTGAGTTTCAGATATGAGCATTATGTCAATTTCTTGTTGTTTTAGGAAGAGTTCTAGTTCGTATTTATGCTGAGCTAGACCGTTAGCATTCCAAAGAGCTATGCGTATTGGTTTTATTTTACGTCGGAGCGTGTTAATTTGTCCACGATGATTGCAAGCAATGATAGCAAGTTATTAATTTGCTCTGTTTGTTTCACGATTAATTTTTCAAGCCCATTGAAGTTATCCGTGTCTTGTGAACTGGGAACACTAATTTGTGATTAAGCACTATAGATTTTCGGTCTGCTTTGATTTCCTTGAACTACCTGTGCGTAAGAGATTGAAGGGGTAGTGAATTTTTGTGGATTAAGTGCTTGGTTGGTTAAGTCCTTAACTCTGGGTTTGGGGTACTTATTATTATACAAGGTCTTGTAGGCTGNTGAAGATTTAGTGCACTGATCTGTAGGGTGAATACCTGCACATTTAACGCAGCGGTGATTGTGATTGCAATATTTTTGAGTATGGCCGTACCTTTGGCACCTTTTACATTGAACTATCTCTTTTTTTTTATAAAAGGTGGTTCAATTTTTACTACCGAATTCATTAAACGATTGATATTATAGGCTTCTTTGTTATTTGGTTTTTGCTTTAAGTCGATAAAGAATAAGGATAGCATGTTTTTTGTGATTCTGTGTCTTATGTTGCTAATGTTGGTTACTTCATGGCCGTAATTTAAGAGTTCAAGTTTCAGTTCTTCTAAGTTTGCTGAGTTGTGGATGTTGCGTAGTACCACCCGAAAAGGTCTTTCTTGTTTCAGTGGATATGTGTGGAAGTTTGTATTCAGAGTTTTTAGTAACTTTGTTAGTTTTCTGTAGGAGTCTGGATTGACCGGCAGGATTTTAACCTGATTGTTTTTCATTTTTAGTATGTAATCCTCTTTGTTAATATCTTTCTCGATGGACTTTATCATTGTTTGAATGCCGATAACATCAATGAAGATTGGTGGGGGAGGAGGATTTTTTTTTGTGTGTTGATTTGTTAATGTTTCAACTACGTCCATAGAATTGTCTGTAGATTCTAATATTGCGAATCTGTTGTAGATGGTAACGTGACTTGTTGACGATTCGTTCTGACTAATGTTTACATTTTTTTTGACTGAATCAAGCTTACGTTCTTTGATGTTGTTAATGTAGTTTTAAAGGTGGGGCATATATAAGGTGAGGAGGTAGAACGGTGCGGTTGTAGTTTCTTTCGTGAGGGCCTGATCTGGTTACTTGGGTCATCTTCGAGCTAGTTAATTCAAATTAAAATTACTAGTCGAGAGGCTATGATTTGGATTAGAGATTAGAAGTGTTGTATTTTCCACGAGTAAGTTTAGAAAATACTTGGTTTATTTCTATTTCAACTCACTTTCGACGGAGTGGCGACACTTATTGTGAACTTCACTGGGCGCTAGACACACGTCTACACGCTTCGGCAGGAAAAGGAAAACGCGGTATTTCAATTGTACAAAAAGCTACATCCAAAGTGCAGAGCAAAGTGATAGATGATATAAATACAAGTTTGCATAATGGTAATAACAGCGCTACATGGTTTAAATAGTACATATCTTCTAAAAGAACTCAGTCTTAAAACTTTGTAAACCCATCATAAACGGTGACTCACGAGAGTATTTGAACGTTTACACAAACAACTTTTATATATATATAAAGTCATATACATAGTCACGAAAGTCTACATATACATATCAAATTTTGTGTACGTAGACTTATACTAGATATTAATATAATATAGCCTACTAAATTTATGATTTCATAAAGATATAGCAGGTATATGTAGTTTTTATTTGTTTATTTCTTAATAAAGGTGAAAGCAAATAAATTGTGTCATATATTGACAATATGTGTTTCATTGTGTCAAAAAATTCGTAGAACTAACGGTTTTAGTATAATATTTCATATTTAAGGAATGTAGGTAGATTTTTGTAACTAACTATGTATGTATGTCGTATGTATTATATTGAACATTCAGAAATTCCATTACCGCTGTAATGAGAAACAACTGTTTTGACTATATTAGTCAAATTTGAAACTAATTTGAAATATAATATGTATAAGGTCACATCTTTTACTACAAATATACACTTTGTACAGGATTTAAGTTTGTCCTCAGTTTACGATACGGATAGCATATCTGCTATTTTTTGAGAAGTTGAAATTTCCCACATTGCACGTTATAAAGTTTACACCTCGGACCATGTCGAGAAGTTAATTAGTATCTTAAGCGCTTGACGGGTCCGCTCAACAGCAAACGACGTATTATAAACTTCGACATCAGATGAGAACTCGACAATAGACCAAGGACGAGGTCACTAACTGGACGTTATGCTACACACCCTCGATTAGGTACACACAAGATGCACCACATGCTAGACGCCCACGATAGTTAAACAGTCCTAGGGTTGGACAGACGCAGATTCCTACCTCACAGGAAACGTTGACGAAAACATACCGCCCAGACTGACATTTAGAATATAAGCAACAGGCGCTTCAAGAGATATCAGACTCATCACGCACTGCCCTACGTTTAAACTTTGTTACTTACATTTCACACTCTTATCTTTGTACTAAACACTTCAAATAAACATACTAATCACAAGCTTACTACAAATCTTTAATCTATCTTCATCTTGAGCGTTAATATCGTTCAAGTTTGGCGACCTCAACCGAAAGTTGCAACTTGACTGATCGCCACCTAGTTGATAGATAGCAACACACCTACTTAGTAAAAAATTAGTATAAAGCATGAATAATGAGTCGTTCTTTTGAAAAATGAGTTTAAAATTCCATTGGTTCTTACATTGGCATAACATATTTAAAATATGTGTACATTTCCAATTCGATAGAAAGTAAATATGAGAAAGCATATGACAATGCCATCAATTCTGAGATTGGAATTAAAGTCATTTGTCAACATATTATACACGGATAAAAAAAAAGATATCATTTCCTTATTGTATCTAATATTATATGTATAGTTATTAAGATTATACAGTCTTACAAAATATGTACATATTTTTTTTAAAGATGGTATAAAATATTTTACATATGGATATATACTTGGATAAAATGTGAATGAGATGAAGAAAAATAATCGCCAACTGATCCATCGACACCAATACATTTAAAAATATTTGGCTTATTAGAGGTTTCTTGGATATCGTATTTTACTAAATCAACTTTTGCGATATTAATGTATTATTGGAGGCGTAACATGGTACAAGCCAGAATGCTAGGTATATATTTCGATCGACCATAAATTCAGAAGTACAGAAAGAACAGTATAATATAATAAATAATACATCGAGGGCAAGTTACTTTTACGTCCCTTGTTCTCTGTTTACTTCGACCACCCAAAACGAAATGCAGTTAGTAGAATTGTAAAAAGCAAGCTTGATCTTCATATGTTCTTTACGAATCGTTCTGTAAAAAAGTTAATCACGCCAAATTATGTTACTCTTGAAATCATTCATTTTTTATCTGAAACACTTTTCACTATAATCATTACTTACACAGTACCTAATCAAAGCGATTTCAGTTACGATCCTATATAAGCTAAACTGTAATTCAAATTATTATGATCGCACATGATTCATAAAAATTCCAGTAAAACTATTATATAATCTATAAACTTATTTTCGTTGTTTATATCGTATTATACTTTTATATTATACTTTCAGAATCCAATGTATCAGATAATAAAAAAGTTCATATAAAAAATGTCGGTGTTAATACCCGTGATTAATATAATGATCGCTCGAGATTTATAGTGTTTGCACAAATATAATTATATATCGATTATGGAAATTATTCAAAGGGCCAATTTCGTCATACAAGATGCAGAATAATACGTTATAAAGATGCCACGGTGCAAACGTGCTTATGTTTTATGAAAATCATTTATACATTAAAACATTAATTATTATTGAAATATAAAATTAAAATATTAGTAAAATATTACCTATAAAAGCAAACGAGCTTATGTTTCATGAAAATTATTTTTCTATACATAAGGGAATAATCAATAAGTAGTATATAAGAAAAAGGAATTCTACAAGACAGAAAGGGAATTCTATAGTATACAAAATGATTCTCGAAAATGGAACAAGTCTCGTCTCTTTAACATTAAAGTTACATTTTCACAATAATTTGCTTTTCACAACTGCAATGTTACATATGCACTTGCCCTACTTTTCTCGAAATAGAAACATACATCTTTTCTTGTATAGAACGAATCATTTTCTCATTCTATGTAGAAAAGTACATATCAATGTAACATTGTATATCGAGAATTGATTAATCTAAAAGATATTTTAACTTCAATTTCGTAGGATTTATCGCATAAAAGAAAAAGAAAATATAAACACAAAAATACTGAATTATTTCTTTCCTTCTCTTTTATGCGATAAGTGCCTACAAAATTGAAGTTGAGATATACTTTAATATTTTTTACGCAAAATGGAAAGATGTAAAAAACATGTACATTTCTATATAAAAGAGCTGATACAATTGTAAAATGCATATTACACCATTACACGTGCGAAAAAAATGTAGACATGAAAGTGCATTTCTCTTTGAATCATCTATTTTTAGCATGTAACATTTTCTTTTAACTTCAATCAAACAGAAAGATGTGACCTGTTCTGGTTGTATCAATTACTCTAGGATAGGAAAAGTAATCTAAAAATCTAAATTTAGGATAAAGAAAAAGTTGTGTGCGGACATTAACTCAAAACCTATTTTTAAAAACTTCTTTAGAAGTATCCTATTTTTTATACATAAAATTGGTAAACGGGAACATTAACAAAATTGGTGAATCAACAGCGATCTTATCTCTTTGCTATTTCACTCGCGGAAGTTAACAACATGGGGATGTTGACCAGGCCGAATGGAGAATTCCGGAGCCACCGATTGCCAATGCATCAAAATGCTCAGGTGTGAATTTATAATAAACAAAAGATTCGAACGTCCAGAAACGAGAATTGTAGAATTCAGTTATCACGAAATGATTTCCAAAATTCAACTCTGATTTCGACAGAAAGATTAGACAAGCATGAGAAGAGCTTCAAAATCTTTTGTTTTGCTTCTCAAATTAAAGCTTAATACGTCGAGTGCCACGGTGGTTATGGAAAACCCACGTTTCTAAATTTTTTATAATGATTAAAATAATGAATTAAAAATTGTTCAATAATCTGAATAGTTTAGATAATATTATGAAAAAAGTGCGCAAATACAATATATGTAATATTTTGCAAAAGTGAAATGTTACAGTATAGTATGTTTCAATCTATTGCGTCTTCCAATTCGAAATATATAAAATTCGTGTGGTAGTCAACGTGTTAAGTAAGGCGAATTATGCGCGCAAAAAGATATTTTAATATACATAAGACAAATAATAATATAAAATATTTTAATACCATAAGGAAAAAAGCATTTGGATTCATCCAATTCCTTATTAAAAACACAAAAAAAAACTTTGATTTATTTTATTGATTAAAAAAAATACTTTAGATGCATCATGGTAATTAAAGAAAGTATTTGATGGAAGGCATTTCAAGCCATCAGAAATAACCTTTTTTAAGTACAATTTTTTCAAAGAACGATATGACAATGATGCAAAATGGGGAAGACAATAAGCTCATAATTGAATAATAACAAATCTTCTCGAATTCTCAAAAATATCATTTCACTCTTCCATGCCGTAAACTTAATGACTTTAATTATAAAGTCCTAACAATCGGCTAAATTTTGTTTTTTAAATTGTAAGCAATTTAAGTTCACATTGAAAATACCTATATCTATGCATCGTGCATACATCGTATGCCAGCGCAAAAATTTGGCTGAGCGACAGGAAATATTCAGTGTTATATCACAATGTCACTTGCAAAGCCAAGGCCCCTTAACGAAAAATATTCGGAATATACATATATACGCATGCACGACGCATTTTAAATGTAGACACTGTAATGTAATATCATAAAATAGTGTATATAAGTAGACATACATTTATAAATAAACTGGCACAGACCAGATTTTCCTATAAATTCTGTGTAACTCTATAAAATATGCTATGTATTCTTTTATCAAATTTCTTTGTAAAATATTATTTTTAAGTTGAAAGTTTATACTTTCATAAGTATGTCATTGTTATGGAAAAGATCTTGGATCCGGCGAAGCGAAGTGAACCCGTATGCGTAGCGCTAGGGAGGAGAACGTTACGAAAGTAGACAAAGAATCGGTTTTCAGTTAATGGTGTACGTTACGATAAAAGAGCCTGTTTCAGCATAAGCGCGTATTTCTGGTTGCTTGGTTTGCCTTGTGAATAAGGTTCTGTTTATTCAATTTTGTTGTCTTTTTTGCTTTTTTCGTGTGCAACGACCGTAATTCATCACTTTAGAATGAAAGTAAATAATAGAGAATACATAATAATATGATGCTGAGTAAACAATACATAATGAACTCTTTCCAATGACATATAAAATCTCACTTATTGCAAAATTCATATATGAATCTGTCTTAGAATAAATTGGGCATAGACATAAATTAAGGAAAAAATTTACAAGCGATATAATAACGAAAGCAAATTTTCGACCCCTTAGAACAATGATCCAAAGTAAGAATTATATGGGTGTTCGAAGATGATTTATAGTGTTATCCTACACTTCTACATAGGTGAAGATCTGCAAAAAGTAACCGCAAATTTGACCTTATCCTTCACCTTGAAATTCAGTTTGTTGAAATTCAAGGTTAAATCTTTATTGCATCCGATTTTACCTATCACGCGGATAAAGAGTCTCAAACGAACCATGGAATGCAACTAACCGTACTCTTCGGCAATGTTATAGTTCCATTAGTTTTTTAACTCACTTTATTTGTAATGTACTTAAATTTTGCAGTCAGATGCAGAGAAAATAGCCTCAGACTCGCATTTTTTCATTCCAATCAAGTTTCTGCCTAAGATTACGCATTGACTTTAGAGGATGAAGACCATATTCAATCCAATGATTTACTTGTTCAACGCATGTAATCCATTCACCCGAACTATAAACAATTTCTTTCATAATTCTTATAAATTAGCCACAAGTAAGTTGCAGAAGCAGTTTGCATCCTATCAATCATAATACAAACATTTTATTAAAAAATTAATAAATCAGTCGATTAGTCTAAGATGGAGCATTATCATCGTCTCTAGTTAATGCGTAATTTTGGAAAAGAATTTGACCGAAATGTAAAAATGCGAGTCTGGAGCTGCTTAATAGCGAGAAGGAAAGAAAAAAAGGAAGAAAGAAATATATATATATATATATATATATATATATATATATTTGTTTTTATTTAGTTGAATATTTACAATCAATAGTTTTACAGAATTTTAAGTAAATTCTTCTGGCGTGGTACTGTAACTTGGATTATAAAAGTTTATAGTGAGTTTGATTCTAGTTGAATCTGGTGCTTCAATCAAAGGGGTGTTGCTTTTTTAGTCTGTGGATCTGATCCGTCGTATCTAGTGATTGGGTAACTAATGGGTTTTGGTGGTTGTTAACTCTTATATTATATCTGTTTCTGAACTTGGATACTTCTTCTTTGACTGTGGGTATCCTAAGGTCGCGATGTATCGTTTCGTTAGTAACATGCCAAGGTGCATTTATTAAGGATTTTAGAGTTTTTGATTGGAATCGTTGGAGAATTTCTATGTTGGAATTACTCGCTGTTCCCCATAGTTAGATCCCATAGGTCCAGACAGGTTTCAATATGGCTTTATATAGCGTTATTTTACTCTGCATATTTAAGTTGGAGCGTCTGCCAATGAGCCAGTAGAATTTTTTTAGTTTTGTTTTCAGTTCTTTGGATTTCTCTACGATGTGCCGTTTCTATGTCATTCTTCTGTCTAGAATCATGCCCAGATATCTGACTGTATCTTTGTTTGGAATTGGAATATTATTTATGGTCACCTGTGGCCAGGATTGTTTTCGCAGTGTGAAAGTTATATGGCTGGATTTATTTTCGTCTATTTTGAAGCGCCATTTGTGGAACCATTTTTCCATAAAGTCGAGACCTCGCTGGAGCGTTGAGGAGGAGATTGTCGGGTCTGAGTGGGATGCTAATAAAGCTGTGCCATCAGCAAATGTCGCTGTGGTTATTTCTGTTAAGGTTGGTAAGTCGGCAGTGTAGATGGTGAACAGCAGAGGTCCGAGGACACTGCCTCGGGGTATACCAGCTTCTATTGGCAATGTTGTGGTTATAGCGTCTAAGTATTTAATCATGAACAGCCTATTGGTTAGATATGATTTTAGGATAGAGTAGTATGCGTGTGGTAGGATTTTCTTTAGTTCGAACAAAAGTCCTTCGTGTCAAACTTTGTCGAACACCTGCAGAATGTCCAGGAATACCACAGAGCAGTATTTTTTCTTTTCTAAATCTTGGCTGATTTTATGGGTTAGACGGTGGATTTGCTCTATCTTAGAATGTTGCTTCCGAAAGCCGAATTGATGATCCGGCATTGTTTTCAACTCCTCTAAGAGTGGAAGGAGTCGTTTCGTTAGCATCTTCTCAAATAGTTTGGACAAAGTGGGTAGAAGACTAATTGGGCGATAAGAGCTAGTTTTGTGGTTTTCCAGGTTTAGGGATAAGTGTAATTAATGATACTTTCCAGGACTTGGGGTAGTATTCAAGGCGAAGAATTGCATTAAAAATAGAGGTAATGAGAGCAATCCCTTTTTTGGGAAGCCCCTTGATAGCTTTGTTACTTATCTGATCATGTCCCGATGCTTTCCTGGGGTTTAGACGACGGATTAATTGTATAACTTTCAGAAATGTGAAAGGTTGAGTAGGAGGAGACATCTGGAAGGGAGAGTGCAAATATTCCGTTATTTCGATGGCAATAGCGGAAGAATATGGTTTGAAGACATTGGTTAGGTGATTAGCAAACAAGTTGGCTTTTTGTATAGGGCTACGCGCCAACCACCTTGCCGACAACGAATTAGAGGGATTGTTTGCGGAGGACGAGTGAGTTTCCTGGATGCTTTCCATAGTGAGTAGTTGGAGTCAGCTGTGGGAGACAGATTAGCAAGATATTTTTGAAAACAGTCATTTTTGTAATTTTTAATGATTTTCATTAGTTTTCTTGTTGCGTTATTTGGCTTACGCTCGTCTTCAGGCGTTCTATGACTTTGCCAAACTCTTCTATGTCTTCGTTTCTCAGCTATTTTTATTAATATCTACTAGGGGTATTCATGTTTATTGACAAGACATTTAGTAGGGGTGGAAGAACGGATCGCGTTTATTATGCTGGTGTTTAAATATTCCGTGGCTGCCTCTATATCTTCGTTTGTTTTTAGGGACATTGAGGCTGATGTTGAATGATTGAATACTTCCCTAAAGAGTTACCAGTTTGTGAGTTGGTTATGAATAAAGCCATTAGGTTGGTTTTCAATTATTGTTGAATTAATTGTTGCTATGACGGGTGAATGATATGAAGAGAGTTCCACAGAAGAGTTGATTTGGATGTATCTTGGCGAGATGTTTTTAGTT
Source organism: Bombus difficillimus (assembly GCA_014737525.1). NCBI lineage: Eukaryota > Metazoa > Arthropoda > Insecta > Hymenoptera > Apidae > Bombus > Bombus difficillimus. Next base: position 723,335 of record JACXIT010000135.1, on the reverse strand, counting down.
ATGAAGAAGTCTAATAGGTCAGGTAGTTTGTTAGTGTCTGTGGGTCAGTAAGTGGGTTCGTTTGTATTGAGATAGTTAAGTCTGTTGGCGTTTATGGATTTCAAACGGTTTTTGCCTCTTACTGTGATAAGTCTGCTACTCCATTGCGTATGTTTAGCGTTATAGTCTCTTCCAGCTATGAATCTATTTCTCTGGTCTTCGAGGAATTTATCGAAGCTTTCTTTGGAAATAGAATGTCTAGGAGGACAATATACTGCTGATGTGGTGATTGGACCATGCCACTCTTCTATCGCTACGTTTGTGGCTTGGAGGTAGGGCTTCTGGAATGATGGAAGCTCATAGTTTTACTGCTGGTCTTGATGATAATTCCTGTGCCGCCGTGGGCCTTTCCGCTGGGATGTTGGGTATGGTAAAAGTTATAACCATTTATTTTTAAGTAATTTTTAACGGTGAAGTGAGTTTCAGATATGAGCATAATGTCAATTTCTTGTTGTTTTAGGAAGAGTTCTAGTTCATATTTATGCTGAGCTAGACCGTTAGCATTCCAAAAAGCTATGCGTATTGGTTTTATTTTACGTTTAAGCGTGTTAATTTTTCCACGATGATTGCAAGCAATGATAGCAAGTTATTAATTTGCTCTGTTTGTTTCACGATTAATTTTTCAAACCTATTAAAGTTATCCGTGTCTTGTGAACTGGGAACACTAATTTGTGATTAAGCACTATAGATTTTCGGTCTGCTTTGATTTCCTTGAACTACCTGTGCGTAAGAGATTGAAGGGGTAGTGAATTTTTGTGGATTAAGTGCTTGGTTGGTTAAGTCCTTAACTCTGGGTTTGGGGTACTTATTATTATACAAGGTCTTGTAGGCTGNTGAAGATTTAGTGCACTGATCTGTAGGGTGAATACCTGCACATTTAACGCAGCGGTGATTGTGATTGCAATATTTTTGAGTATGGCCGTACCTTTGGCACCTTTTACATTGAACTATCTCTTTTTTTTTATAAAAGGTGGTTCAATTTTTACTACCGAATTCATTAAACGATTGATATTATAGGCTTCTTTGTTATTTGATTTTTGCTTTAAGTCGATAAAGAATAAGGATAGCATGTTTTTTGTGATTCTGTGTCTTATGTTGCTAATGTTGGTTACTTCATGGCCGTGATTTAAGAGTTCAAGTTTCAGTTCTTCTAAGTTTGCTGAGTTGTGGATGTTGCGTAGTACCACCCGAAAAGGTCTTTCTTGTTTCAGTGGATATGTGTGGAAGTTTGTATTCAGAGTTTTTAGTAACTTTGTTAGTTTTCTGTAGGAGTCCGGATTGGCCGGCAGGATTTTAACCTGATGGTTTTTAATTTTTAGAATGTAATGCTCTTCGTTAATATCTTTCTTGATGGACTTTATCATTGTTTGCATGTCGTTAACATCTTCAATGAAGATTGGTGGGAGAGGAGAATTTTTGTGTGTGTGTTGATTTGTTAATGTTTCAATTACGTCCATAGAATTATCTGTAGATTCTAATATTGCGTATCTGTTGTAGGTGGTAATGTGACTTGTTGACGGTTCGTTCTGACTAATGTTTACATTTTTTTTGACTGAATCAAGCTTACGTTTTTTTATGCTGTTGGTATGGTTTGAAAATAGTTGATATGGTTGGTATAGACAAAAGACTGGAACGAAGGCAGACCATAAACTGTAGACAAGCGACGATGGCTTCAGGGCTTTCAGTCATAAGGTAACACTGCTAGCGTGCGGATCTGGACCAGCTGAATTATATTCCGATTTGTATTTACACTTCTGTATTAAAATATATTTTCTACCTTACAATTTATCCACACGTTCCTTTGTTCACACATCTAATAACCTCAACATCTATACTCCCAAACTTTGGCATTCTGATGATTGCGAAGGTTGCTGCTGAAGGAAATTTTCTCATCCGTAAAAAAGATATCTTCAAGATCGCGTGGATTGCGTTCTAACGTTCTTAGCATCCAGTGATAAAATTTTCGTCGAGCGATATAATCCATCTTACGGACTTTTGGTACGTGATAAATCTTGTAAGAATGTAGACCCTTCTCATGTATTCTTTTTCTCAGTATTTCGTGTGAAATCCTTATTCGACAAGTTATTCTTCGTAAACCTATCAATGGATACATACATGCACAAACAATAACACGATGAACGTTAAATGAGGAATTGGTGTACTAATTGTAGATTACTGAACCCTTTGGCAATCATGAAGATCTGAAACTTCCCCTCGATGCTGCGATCTTCCATTAGTTCTAAGATAAGATATATACTAGGGAACAAAGAATAATTCCCACCAGTCTTGTAACGACAAACGAGCTAGAGGGCAATTCAAATCATGTTGTTTTGCCTCGGAGTAGCAATATCGTTAAGATACACATAACATAACATAACATAATAAATAAACTCTGGGCAAAACAATGTCGCCGCTACGTGCAACCGTCAAACGTAGACGAATTCGAATTTTCCGGCTCTCCCCCGACCAGTATAAATAAACGGACGCGATCGTAAGGAAGTCAGTATGTATCAGTTACCAACGAGTTATCAGCGAGTATTTTAGCGATTATGCACTGTCTTAGCGAATTTATTAGTACGAGTATCTTAACGACATTATCTGTATTTATTTATTATTTCAAAATATACTTGACGGTTTTCAACAGCGAGTTATATCGTTATTTGAACAAACCAACCAACCTCTACAGAGACTAAACACCTACACAATCCTCTACAGCTTCATCAATAGCACGCTCTCTGAACTCTATTGCTTTTCATTATATTATTATATTATCTAATATGATTATTATATTATTGTTTTTTTATTCTGTTATTTATATTATTTTTTATTTGTTATATATTATAGCAATATAATAAATTATATCAGACTAAGAAACTGTAAACACTTCTTTCCAACAGAACAGATCATTTGCGACCCATAGTCCCTTTGAGATTTTTGTTCCCTGTGATGAGCATTATACGATGCAACAGAAATGACTGGACCGTGAAAATCATCAAAGATCAATTTTATGATCTACTTTTTTAACAGATTTCCACCGATCAGAAAGTCATGACAAATACTTTTTTGACATCCTGTACATATTCGTTCCGAGGATCGAGATCGCTGTCATATCTGCTTTTAACCCTTGAAAATTATGTTTGATAAAAAAAATATTAAATAAGATTGACATGTTTATAAAATATAATATTTTATAAGAAAAGCTAGTCCGTGCCAAATACCGTTACTACTGAACAGTTTTCTCAAAAAAAAAAAAAAAGAACTTTTACTTTCTTATTTAACGAAAGATTGTCTCGTATAAACTGTAACAAATTCCGAAATTCGTTGTAAATGATCATACGACACTTCATTGAAAACTGTAAGTGAATCACCGAATTATCATACATTCAGTCTTGTTACTTACTAAAATCCACAGAAATGAATCACAAGCCACTTCATAAGATTTTGATTACGGAGAATGTATGGATGTATTTGCTTGCACACGAGCCTGCCTCTGTATAGAGATAGTCCAATAATCTGATATATTTGACAACCCAGAGCTATCGAAATCCCAAACGCGCCGAATTATTGGAATTGTACTATATTTCGATAATGGGAATTTGCATAGGAACAACCACTTTTACTCCGTACGTGACAAAATCGAAATTATTATGCAATCTGCGATTGTTTGGTGTTTTTAATAAAAAATTAAAAAGTTGTAATTGTAAACAATATAAGCGCCAACAATGGAAATTTTCAATGGAAAAAGATCATTCATTTTTGTTAATATTACTTGGATCACTTGAACTTTATGCACTTTTAGCGTTTATCATCTTTATAAACTTAGAAAGATAATAAATAACAAAGAGTCTAATTAGATCAATGGAATTTATTTATTTGTATATTACACAATATTTTTAATATCCTACTCAATATCCTCCATTTATGATTGTACCTTTATCTTGCTGTAACCGTAGAATCTAAAGAGAATTATTTCAATGCTTATAGCAATGACTGCAACAAAAGATTATATAAACATAACTGAAGAACCGATGCAAAGATTTAATTTATCAAGTATTATAACGAATAATATATTTTGAATATTTGATGTATTTTTGCATATTGTGTGTATTCTGTGCATTTTCCTACTTTTAAATCTGCTGAAACTAAAAAATTATACAAATTATTTAATTAAACTAAATAGACACCTGCAGTCTATTTACAACCTTCCTAACCACGTTTTATATGGAATTTGTATCTTCTTCCACCAAACAAATTTTATTCTGTATTCTTTTTTTTTTTGCCGCTTATCGCTTATCGTTTCAACTGTTCCAATCATATCTATGGGATAAATTCATTCTGTCTTTCTTATACATAGTTGCATATAAACGAATCTCATTGAAATTGACTGAGATCTCAAGCGGTTTATATAAACTTTCTTAAAACCAAGTTTTGATGATAAATTCAAAATTGACTCGTAAGATAGGATCGTAGTTTAGCCGCAATAAATTACTAAGTGAAACTGTTTAGAAAATCTGACTTTTGTCGAGTTTAACGGGAGTAACCGGCGCGTGCGACGTGATATGATTGCTCAAGTTATACGGAAATGGTAGAAGTAACTATGAAATTAGAGACCTGGTGCAATGGTTAACTACTAATTCCTAAAGAGTGAATTTAATTATAGCAAGTGTAGATTTAGCATAGTTCGAAACATTGATTTAAATGATGATCTGGAAGATTTCCGCAGTTTAATTATATTCAAAGTATTATATTTATTTGAAATGAAAAGAAAGAAAAACAAAAAAAAAAGAGACACTTTCGTGGAGCCAATCTTTAACTAACGTTAATTATTAATTAATACTTGTTGCTCCTACTGCTGTCAATAACTACATATTACTACATACATACTAACAACATAATATAAATAACTAACTATTAATATTACCACATAATACTACAACACTAAATAGTATCAATCGTAAATATTAACTAAAACTAATTAGTAATAAATACTATCTGCTACTACTATAACTAACAACTATATGTTTCTAGTAATTGTTAAAATTTCACGTGTTCACTATCATTGTTATCTATCAATTAAGACTAATTACCAATTAATATAAAGTATAATATTAATATTAATATTAATGATAATATTATCATTAACTGCTAACTGATAGTAACTAATATTAAGTGAAATTTTCAAATTAGTCAGGAAATTTATAGCGAAAAAGAAAAATTGAAACGTAATGTGTTTTTCTTTAATTAGCATTTTATTAAGTAATATACATATCATTTACTTTTGGCGTATTTGTACCTCTTATTAAACAATTTCCAACGTTTTCAACAAACTTTTCATTTTTAGCAATGAATTCCTTAAAGTAGATTCTACAAGTACCCAGACTATTTTAGTAATAAGATAATGTATTAATTTTTATATAAATTCATAGTTCTGTTAGCGCAACTTAAGAAATATAATTTAAGTATAAATTTATTTCATTCTCCAAAATTTTAATAGTAGAACAAGAGTACCATTTTAGTGATTTTCTACACGATGAGGAACAAAACTATCGGTATAAATCAGCTTTTTTTATATAAATTTATGTAAAATTTCCATAAATTTGTAAAATATACGATCGTAGATTTCATCTTTTTATAAATTATAATTTTTGAATTTCAAGTTTAAATACATAACAAATAAGGATTGAAAACAATTATCTCATTGATATTGATTCTTAAAACAAATATGCAAAACTTTTATCATATAACCTGTATAAGGAATCAGAATTTCTAAAAACTATTCTTTTTTGTTTCTATGTTAATTCCAAAACGTGACTAGAGTCAATTCTTGTATGACTTTTGGAATAATAAGTGGAATCTTACGTTCTGCTACAAACAATCCACTATATATTTTTTATATACTTCTTCGCTGTATTTTTGAATGTTAGGTATATATTATATATTTTTACATAAGTTTCTCATAAATTCATGAAAATCCACGATCTAATAACTTTCTTGATACAAAGGAAAATTAAACGACGCAGCTGTTGTAGTTCTTGGTGGTGTTTCAGTTTAACAGATCTACCTTTCTCAGTTATACAGTGGATTAGTCTAGCATTGACAAACTATCGCTTATTTTAGTCTTTATAATAACTGAGAAAGGTAGATCTGTTAAACTGAAACACCACCAAGAACTACAACAGCTGGGTCGTTTAATCAGAGCTAGGCAAGACGACGTCCCTTCATCCGTGTATCCTGATTGTTTACTATGATCAGCCAGTTTCAACCTCCATCATGGATATTCTCGTACGCTCTATTAATTTTGGTTGCAGCTGTTGGAATTTTCGTTCATAGCTGCGTCGATCGCGATTCATCAACCGATCGACCATCTCTCTGTAATCGTTCAACGCTTGTGACTCGAATTCCAACAGGCTGCGAGAGATATCATACGAGCCAGATAGGAGGCGGAATATCGTGTCTGAGACTGAATTATATTGTTTGACAGAGATAGGGATCCCGTTGCGTTTCAGCCCTCGCGTTTAATGTATTGGTATACTGGTTCAGCTAAATGGACGGTGAAACGGTACGTCTCGCCTCGTGACCCTGATTTGCTCTTTGCTACAGCCTGATTTTAGCTAGACACGATGTTCGAACAATAACAAATTTTAGCCTTAATAAACTATTATTAATTAACGTATTATCTTAAGTGACCAAACGATAAATATAAAACTGATTCTAAATCAAAGGTGTTTACTACGTTCTTTAAAAAAAATACTTATATTTAAAACATTTACATTAATTTTCACCACCGTACAATAATTCTAAGGTATAAATGATACAAAAATTGTTATTGTACCATTTTAGGATTAGAAGAAATTAATTGTAAAAGATCAAAATTTATGTGATCGATTGATAAAATTTGACCTCAATTGGTGATTATAAACGTTAATTGTTATTACATTCCTTGCCAATTTATTACTAAACGATTATCATTTACAGTCCATATGTATTGGCTTTAATACACGTTATAAAGTTTAATAAATGTAAATGACGTTAAGTTACGTTTCCTATTTTTCACAGCGACAATGTTTCAAAATTCAATATATTATCAATCAATTTTATGTTATCAAAATTGTTTCTGGAGTTAAACGCGTACTTTTTCATAGCCTATAAAAATTCAAATGCACTACTCCTCGTAATACCAAAATGTTGAATTAGTAATTATACCTTTGGCTTCCACGAAACTTCGTCAACTTATTAATTTATCTTTAAAAGACATTTTTGTATCTAATGGATTATTTTTGTTCTCAATTATGTAGATCATATTTAGATCCTCCTATTTTTTAAATCATAAACTAAAATTAAATTTGGAAAATCAACGAAAATGTACCCATCATATCTTCTTCGTGAAAACTTCGCTTGTTAAATTATTTATTTTATGGTTCTCTCTGAAATGGAAATTTATGCTCAATGTATAAAACATATAGTATAACAAAGCAGATAAATTTATTTCAAGATAAAAATGTAGTACAACAAAAAATATACTAGAATAAAATAAGTACTAAATTTGTGTTAGTTATAAAAACGAGTTAAATCTATAAATATTTTTAACTTTTTTTTAAAATACTTTAATATTTTGTCGATCACGAGCTTTTACTGTAAATAGAGTGATTTTGTTCAAAAATTGTATTTTTTAAATCAATCAACATATTGATATGAAAAGGATTATTTGTTAGACATTATCTACACTAAATATTATATGTATAATTTAAATTAAATATTATTTGCATTAAATTGTTAACATAAAGTTAGATGAAGTTAACCTTATAATCCTTCACTTTTATTGTTATGTCGTTAAGATGTTAGTATTTGCGCAAATATAGTATATTCTATCACAAAATTATTTATTCGAACATTTTTTTTTGACAGTTCAGATAATGGGAATTCAAGCTTATTAAATATTGTATCAAATGATTTATCACGTGATAGTAAACGTATTACAGAAGCGTATAGAACAAAAACGAGAATAATTATACACAATATATAAATGGACTGATGTACCTATAATAGATTTAAAAGTGTCATTCTTTTACGTTCAGTTAACAAAGTTCAATAAAAATGTAAATTTTCATTTATAAAACGTCACTTTCGTAATACGTTATTTGTAATTTTATTATCTTTTCGTATACGTAATATAATATTCTTTATAAATGCAGATAACCAGACTCGATACTAATATAGCGTAATAATTGATGTAAATATGCTTCGGGTAATATCTGTGCAAACATCATTTGGTTCTAAACACATATTTGACGCACACGTGTCTCGTGTATCTATAATTTAACGGTATATATGGTTCGAGAAAATTTCATTTGAACTCGAGCGTCTAAATTCAATTTCGACAGGGTAGTAGGCGAGCGAGACCTGTTAATCCAATGTCTATAATAAGTAATTTAATTATAATTGTAAATCTTTAAATTTTACGCAATTGTTCATTCAGAATTTTTTGCAGTGTTTTATCTTTGTACATAAATTTCTATTTTTTCTTTTTTTTAATATTTTTCGGTGAAGAAGTACCGAAGAAGTAAATCAGAATGTACAAGATGTGTCACGTTAAGTGGTTAGCAGACTAGGAGGTGATTCTACGTGCAAAATAAGTCTACGTTCTCGAGAAAATTGCATTAAGAATTGGTCCAGTGCAGACGTATGATAAATTTTCGAATTTATTCTTGTCTGAAACAAAGCGTCTTGCGGAAATATTTATTGTAAATTTTCAACCTATTTTCACACGTAGAATAACGTCCTATTGATTATGTGTTCGTGCCCAGTCCGAAGTCAACTATGTTCATATACACTTGATGAATTTTCAAATTCAGTTTTCTCAAAAACGAAACCTCCAAAACGAATCACTCGTTAGTTGATTGATCACGTTATATGTGACACACTGTATATTATGTGTTCAGTACGACATATTCCAGACAGGATGGATAAATATGAAATATAAAAAGCTTAAAACTTTACAAGAGGTGTAAATTTCGCTAATATCATTTGTTAAATCTTGTTGCATCGTCAATTATCAATCACATTGAATAAAAAAAATTACGTAAATTACATATTGAATGCTACGAAGATTTTCGATAAAAATATCAAATCCTTATTATTGGTTGTTGTGAATAATCAGAATATGTATAACTATGATTTTTTTATTCTTGAGAAAGTGGGATAAAAGTAGCTCAATGTATAGTTTGACCTTCCAGAAATATGAAAGATATCTCCTATCATATTGGCACAATTTTTTAATGCATGAATTATTTTATTATTCCAAATTAATTATTTCAAAAATAATGAATAAATAGATCACATAATTATTGCAAATAATAAATAAATTTAGTTGGTCAAATTAAATTTGTTTACAAATTAAAAATTTACTTTGGGATATAAATTATTTCCAAATAATTTATTTGCGAAGTATTTAATCATTTGGAATAATAATAGAACACAAAGAAAATTATTAGAGGAAGAAAATTGTCCACCAACGCGAAACTTTAGAAATATTATACGAAAAGGAATGTGCTTAAACTTACTTGTCAGAATTTGGGAGTGCAAATTTTGTGTATCATAGATAAATATCTTTATATTTTCCTAGTGAAATCAAATAATATTACCTAAGATAAAGTAACAAATAAAATAAAAATTTTATTTCAATGAAACTTTATTTTAATAATGTTCAATCCCACTTTGTTTGAATAATAGGATGTTTCGAAGAAACTACGTGGCGGTTAAAGCTTCGTTTGAAAGTACGCATTTTATACGCACTGACGATCAGTGACTAACTTAATACGGTGATAACATCTTTCAGTTCGTTGGAAGGTAATCGAACCAACTCCGTCATTTTGCACTCTATCATGGAAACTTGGCTGTTTCCATCGAAAGATCAAAGTACCTGGAGGAACCAGCTATGTAATTTCTCTAACTCACAAAGAGATCCGGCTGAATGCCTGGCTGGAGTTCGAAATCAAGCGGATTGCATTTCATCCACTTGGAACACCGATTGTGATCCAACCTGAGGCATTTCCAGGCAAGATCGTCCGCGTGGCGCTGAAATTCGATGACACGACGAAGAACGCTGATCCATTCTGGTCAAGTTGAAGGATTTTAGAAATCGGTTGTAAAACTGCACCGTCGGTAAAAGACAGTTGAGCTAGGTTCGGAACATAAGAATCAAGTCTTTTTCGTAAGGTACATATAAGAAGCATTTTGAGACGGAAAAAGAGGACTAGAGTTCGGTCGAAGAATTTTCTTGCTTATCATGGGAATCATGGCTGCAGCTTGATTGAATTTCTTTGTAGAGTGACGAAGTATAAACGTAGTTGATTATATATGAAAGGGCGATATTTTATATTTTTTTATATACGTGTTGTTCATAAGAAGTTGAATGGAACTACGAACTATTAATAGAATGAATTATTAAATAATATTATATGATTAATATATTTAGTGTCATATATAATGATATAGAACGATTTCCTGCCTAAAAATTAATTTTTTCTCGGTAGATATCAATTCAGAAAATATTTTTTATTAATTTTTTTATAGAATCAATTCTTTACTGGTATGACCTATTGTATCACAGAACGTCTTGCATATCATTCGTCGTCAACACTAAAAATTCAATCACACTAACACACTTATCCATAGCCTACACAGTATTAATACCAAACGATTCAGAAAAATGTTTAAGATGACTCAAAATTATTCACAGTATTAATACATTATTACATTTATATCTCGCCAATCTGGGTAAAATTACTACGAATTTAATTTTTATAACAGTTATTGTCATACGTTTAAAAAGAAGAAAATTCCAAGAAACATGTACTATAGACAACAATTTCGGAATCACCTTTCACATTGTTCTTTCATTATTAGTTCGAAATTAACGCGACAACTATCGATAAAGATATCCTTTACTTCAATCAGTTTTTTACGGATGAATTTACTAATTTTAGGATAGCAGAATTCTAAACTGATCTTTTTCCACAATTTTGAATTCTATGGAACACGTAGCGCTTTCAAACTTTTACTCGGTAGTATATATTTCCTACTTAGTCCATACATTACACACAAAAATGTATATCAATATTTATTAAAGTTTTCACCTTTGTGTTAGTAACCAAAGTGTAGCGGTTATTCAGTAGATGTATTAAAGGTTAAAACTTCGATATTTCAAACTTTTGCATAAAACTAACAATGTAAAAGTATTCAAACAATGGAGGTTCGAAACGATTTTGTGATATTTTCACCAGAACATAAAGCAGATATGAGAACAGCTTCAGAGTGTTGAAACTCAACCATCGCAAACTGTGAGCAAAGAATATTTTAATACCGCAATGAGGGAAAGACATTTTGATTTATTCAATTTTTTACTAAAACCATAAAAATATTTTGATGTATTTTATTGATTCAAAATGATACTTGAAATGCATTATGATGAAAGAATCCAATGGAAATCGTCCCAAGCCATCAGAAGTAATCGAAAGATTTTCAAAGAGTACTATAAAAGTGGTACAAAGTAAGGAAGACAATAAGCTCATATTCGTTAAAAATTCTTCAAGAGACAAACCAATGAGTAGCGACCAAATAAATTCAATTGAACACATCGTCACATCTTGCCCGAAATATCAACGTGAAAGAAAGTTATACCGAATCAACGAAAATCCTAAACAAACAACTCGGATTGCAAATTCGTACTCAAGTGTATTAAAATTCTTGAAACGTGTTAAAATTCATTTAATCTAATCTAATATTTTATCTTTACTTTTATGTAAATTAACGTAGTTGCTAATAATCCTAATGGGCAGACATAACAGAAATATTTAAATAAAAAAAATTATAGCAGTATAAAGTACAATATTATTTATATGTAACGTTAAGTGTGAAATAAGCAAACAAAATAATAAAAGTCGATAGTATCTAAGAAATTTCCCAAGTAGGAGAATATATCGCTTCTTGGCATTGGTAGTGACACAACTCGAAAAATTTCAGATTTGCTTTTATCGCTATCAACTTGGGCTTAGTTTACAATAACACTAGCTGATTTTCAGTTGTTCTGTGACGCTTTAACTGGACGGTTGTACTGCTTTCACGAATAATGCCTTATCTTGCGCTATGTCAGCCTTATAATGTCGTCCAAACGACTTACGAAAATTTCTTTGTAAATTTTAAAAAGCCTCTCCTTTAAAGTTTACATTTTTTAAAGTTGTGCCGCTATCGAAGAAAAGCAGTCGATATTAATTGTTAAGCAGCGATATTAAGTCTACACATGCCATGATTTGATACACCTTGGACAAACTGTCGACAGTAAATGGGATGTCCCATGTTCCCGTTGCAAGCACTAATTTTCTCGAGGGATCCGTGTGAAATTGGTTCTGATAACTGATGATACGGGGACTACATTCTGCGTGATATTGCAGCGGACGCGTATCTCGAACACGGGTCCCTTGTCTGAGACTTCGCACACGTCGAACCTGACTCCTTAGGTCGGAAACTATTTAGTGGGTGGAAAGGGAGCGATTTTGCATAAGTGGATAACGAGAAAGCAATATCTTTTCGAAATTTGTAATCTTTGAGGATATGAAGTCTTATGCAGAAGAACTATGGTGCGTATGTAATATGTGGAAGATCTTACAGCTCGTGTTATTTTTTTCTTTGGACATATAAACAGAGAGAAAGAAAGAGAAATTTAAATTTAAAGAGGAAGAATGCTTAGATCTTAATAGGCATGTGATTGCAATTTTATAATTACAGAATTTCTAATTATTTTAGGAATGTTCCTAATATTAAATTTTTTTTCACTAAGAAGATTCAGTTTTTTAAAATTTTCTTTTATAATAAAGTAATTTTATATTTTTTGTACTATAATATAATTATTGTTATGCAGTTCACTATATGATTTACGGTTTAAGCAAAAAAAATGAAACGAGTCGAATAATTGGTTGAAAAATAAACGAATTTTTATTTTTTACATAAATTTTCATGTTATAGCATTATTTGTTTAAAGATACACAATATAAAATAAAATTTACTTCCTACATTCCAAAGAATATATTTTTAACATCCAAATTTAAGGGTTGATTTCGCTTCTTAAAGTAGCAAGAAAGGAACTGTATGATGGACTGTATGATCACTAAGGAAATTTTGTATATATAGTTACAAAGGTCACGGTAATACAACATAAGTCTATGATCGCATGCGAGTTACTAAGTAGGTAGTTTGATGTTTACTACGCCATACTTAAACCAATTCCACTACGGTTAAGGCTTAGTTTACGCTACCAGGCACGTGTCCGTAAACAATCCGCATCTATCTTCCGCGGAAAATCCGCAGAACAGGCAACAAAATTTAAATCCAAAAACAGTCCGCGCACATTGACAGGAATTTGTCCTCAGACCTGTGACCGCAGTCAGTTGCACATTCCAGTATTATCCATCTTCTTATATCCTCTACAGAATTTATAGAATTTAACAAAATCCTATCTTTTAAATGACGGATACATATTAAAATATCTCTATATACGTCGAAGACACGGGAAGTGATTTAATTAAGAAATCACTGGTCGTTTCCTCGCGTCGTTCGGATGTTTTCGCGTAAGTTTAAACGTTTCAAAGGTAAGAAAAATTCAGACTTTAGATAGACTGGTAGAGTTTATTATGTGAATTCAACAGAGTGACAGTTAAGAATGTTAAACACGAATGTTAAAACAGAATGTCTTGAGAACTGATTTTGGGAAGGTTTATATACTATAGGTTTGGCTCATATGGAGGGGGTATCGCCCGGGCCCAAGTCAGAGGTGGCCATGGTGTTACTGTTTTCTGACACTGGAACATTCTCTACGTTGTAGTTTCGATAGTCTGCGGGATGTTCATTAGACCCCCTTGGTCTTTCTATTGCTAATTTATGGCTCTGTGACAATGTTATGGTGAAGCTTTGAGCACCTTCATACATCAGCATTGTGGCGGCACTCGACAGAAAATACCACTGGACGACAGTAGCCGAGATCAGGGTTCAAATCCCAACGCTCGTAGTCCGATTTTTCTTCCACGCATCTAAATTAGAAGAAATGCAGCAGTACCCCAGCAGCAACATCTACATCAGCAACTACAACCATCACGGTCTATTCACCTCAAATTGATGACCCCGACGTGATCGACAGCGAAAAAAGGGTATGACCGTGATAGCACTACAGAGACTCCATCATCGCGAATCTACGACTGTGGCAATCTGGACCTACCGCTACGACGAACACGGAACGGCCCTTCCATCTTCAGCAAACCTCGACGCCTCACCTCCGATCGACGCGCAAAGCAGGTGACAGGATACGAGACGATGACCGAGCCAGGAGTGATGTAGCCAGTGCAAAGTCCATGGGCATCACCTCTGCTCTACACGTCATACCGAAGGGGAACAGAGGCCTACGACTGTATGCGGAACACCCCGCACCGTACCGACAGGTATCCACCGCTACATCGAAGACTTCGCGCAACATCTGCACGGGTTTGACAACAGAAACGGCTGACGCTTTACAACACATAGAAGAAACGTTTATCACTGGTAAGGGAGGGGTACTGTGGCGGCACTCGACAGCAAATACCACCGGACGACGGTAGTGCCACGTAAAATAAAAAAAGAGAAATCGAAGATGAAAATAAAAGATAAAAATAAAAAAGAGAGAATTTATTTCTTAACACTTGGTTTACACTAATTACACTTGACTTTCGAACTCCAGGCGTGACTTTTCAAGACTGAAGCTCTTACCATTTTACTTTCGAGCTGATCTGTTTCTTTTCTTTGTCATCCCTCAATATCCCCACTATCCACGCGTTTGTTAGGCGTTCTCGAATATTCGGCGAAAGGACCGTTGGGATATTAAGGGTTCATTAGGCATCTCGCGTCGCCGATATACATTGTCCCCGAGTGTCGCCACATCTTTATTTCTGTCATCAGCCCATCGGTTCCGAAGCGCGACCTGGTCTCTGATGTGAATTGACGTTACAATAGCAACCTTACTCAGAGACATAGTTGGAGATATTAATTAGATGTGAAAATTAGATGTGTGTAGGTATTTCAGATTACGGACTCGAGCTAGTTTGGAAAAAATGGTAGACATACGACGTTGTCTGCATATAGTCTAATACATTGTTTAATAACGGGCGACGTACAATGTATTTTGACTACCTTCAAACAATGTCTGTCAGCGTAGACTAGGCTTAAACGAATATTACAAAACGTGAAGGAAACTTTTTGGGCATTATTCAAATATCTTTGGAAAATGATTATCTGAATATATAGTTATTTATTTTTATTTTGCGTCATCTTGAAATAGGCATGAATTTGTGTGATGCGTCAATTACTTTTAAAGTGCATGGAGGAATCTCGAATTCTCCATTAATTCTAAAAGATTAGAACTTCCACTAGTTATGAACGAAACTAAAATGAAATATGCTAAAAATGTCTATAGATAATTAAAAACTCAGAAATGGGAGAGAAATCAGGTCGACGTCATAAACTCGGTTTAAAACTATTTTTTGCTAACGTTCTAATATTTACGCCTTTGGATGAATTAACTAATGTTCTGCATTATATGGCATATATTCAAAAAGGAACTAGGGAAATGCAAAACGCAATTAAAATTTGAATTTGATGCAAGATTTAACACAAACCTAGTTCGAAACATAAAATGAACTCATCGAGCAGCGCTATTAGAATCATCCCTTTGAAGACGATAGGCGGAAAGTTATAAGAGAAATTGAATTCCTAAGATCAAAGCATCCTTAACTGGGAATCAAATTATAGTTAAAGTTAGTACAATTACTGGTTAAATATGTACATTTTTAATGATAATTTATGTATTATATAAATACTATATAAATTAATGAATTTAACTTAAAGATTCAGAAATCAATATGTAAATAATATTGTGTAATTAAGTTTGATCTTTTTGATCCTTTAATTATAGCCCCTTTAATGATATTGTACATAAAAATACATTTTCTTTATTGATCATTTTTATGAAGTTATTCATTTTACAAATAATATAAGTACGAAAACTTGTATAATAATTCTTTT
Source organism: Bombus difficillimus (assembly GCA_014737525.1). NCBI lineage: Eukaryota > Metazoa > Arthropoda > Insecta > Hymenoptera > Apidae > Bombus > Bombus difficillimus. Next base: position 707,195 of record JACXIT010000135.1, on the reverse strand, counting down.
TGAAATTGAATATAACAAACAAATATATTACAAAAGCTTAATTTAAAGTATGAGAGATCATGTAATATTATATTTGTTTATCGCCATGAGAAGTGATAATATTTATTTCATAGCAGAACGTCTTGTTCAAAATATGTTTAAAAATATTCGAATATATAAAGAGAAAATATGTTTGCGTAACCTTATTATTTTTAACTACGGATGTAGAATGGAATCTTCTATAAGGAATAAAAAATATCAAATTGCGTAAAAATGAAATAGCATTTAATAAAATAAAATACGATATGCAATTAAACAAAATATACGAATAATCGTCGCGTGATGCCGGCTCTGATTTCTTTTTTTTACTAACTGCGTTAATGTTCAACAATAAAACAGATTTTTATTGATGCAAAATGAAATTATACATCTGCAAGCACACATATACATCTTCATACACATTTGTACATTGTATCATTCCTTCGTACATTATGTTAATATTTTATGGAGACCTTTCTTGCCTTTAAAATAATACTCAACACTACTTTGTTTGCCTTTAAAATAGCATTTGACAATAACAATCAAAGATAAATATCTTCAAGCCAAATATCATTACTAGACTGCGCATTTTTAAGCAAATTTATATCTTAATGGATGCAACCAAAAAAGTAAAATTTAAATAGAGGTTTGTCGTACCTATTAAAAAATATAACGAATATTTCTTTTTTCTTGTGAATATTTGATACATTTCGCTATATTATATGTATTCTGTTTATTTTTTCGTTTTTAAATTTTGCATAAATGCTTGTTCCGTCTGAAGGAACATGTTCTTCGTAGTTTCAATAACCGAGTGCTTCATAAACGTGGTTATTTCTGTGGAAGGATAATTTAACAAATTATAACAATCCTGTCACAATCTTGCAATGGAGTGTGTCGGGTGCTGATTTTGGGAACGTTCATATGTTAGGGTTTGGGCCCTCTGGAAACGTTGTCGCCGGGCGCCAGTCAGCAGTGGCTATCCTATTGCTGTGTTCTGGACCTAGGACACTAGCTGATTGTCGTCTTGATGGCTGTGATCCTGCAGGACGTTTAGGATACAGGACCATCCCAGTACCATTTTATGACCCTGTGACAAGCGCATGGAATTGCAGTGAGCATCGTCTTGCAAGCGAACATGCTGATTGGCCATTTTCTTACGTTTGATAGAAACCAACCAGTGTGCGTATTTCGGTATTTTCGTTTCGAGCCTTATTGAACGCTCGGTCGAGTACAACATGACGTCGGACACATTCTCGTTCAAGTCGCTCAACCGTGAAAATCAATCATAGGATCAGTTTCTTGTAATCATTTGAAACGATTAGTTCAGTCTTGCCCCTGCTTTTGAATCGTTAACATCTTCTTCACCAAACGTGCAGTAAAGTAAATTTCAATCTCTCAGTATTGGGAAAGAGCAGTTCTATCTGCATTTCCTGACTCATCAACATCTCCAGGCGTTTGTGGAGGACAAATCGTTCCATCAAAACGATCAATTGACAATCTTGTACGGGATCTTCAACTGTAAACGGTATGTCCAAGCAATCATGGAGTGAAGTATCGTTCAAGTTAATGAACGATCGGATGTATAGTCTCGTGCAGGGCTTTCAATTGCAAGCAGCATCGACACTCGTCCGTTCAGGATTAAATTAACCATTCGTAACGTTCGGTCGTATATCGCGGCGGAGCAGTTGTATCGTATAGCACGATCATCCGCAGTAAGCATTCGTAAATCTTGTATCCGTAGTCAGAGACAATTCGAAACCTTTTCATTGTTCGGAGAAGTACAAATCTTGATGTCGTTGATTTTTCATCGCGCATTCAATCATTGCTTTCCCTCGTGAATCAGTTATGCAAGGTTAATTCGCCGGGTAACAAGTTACAAAGCAGCGTCATCGATATCAGAGATACACGCACACGTAAAACGCCCAAACGAACGCATAAAAATCCACAGTCTAATCATTACCAAAATCGTTATTCACTCGAAGAAATACACCAAACTGCGTCCAACTCAAATCTATTCTGTACGAATTCAAAATCACGACAGAATCTAATCGATCATCCTGATAAGCAATCTCTTCTGATACTGGCAAGAAACTTACAGACGTGATTTAGACGCGAACAAGGATAAAAACGTTGACCAATTGTAGCAAATGGGGAAACAGCGAGAAAAAGATAACAAAGGTTCCTCGAAGAAGAGAAGGAATATCGGGAACAGTAAACTAAAGAATAGCATAGCCTAGAGAAGGCAGACATGTGGGCGGAGCAAAAAGCCGATTAAACAAAAACGGCTAAATTGGAAGGCCGCGCCGGTAGGAATAATTGGAGTAGTCGATGTCCAAGCAATTTCTCTTTTCTAGGGCTCACCGATAAAATCCTGTCGTTTGTGGCCCCCGTTCATAGAGGCTGCTATTCCTGCCCGTATAGAAGAATGGATTGGCCTATTGGAAAAGAATTATAGCCAGAGGATTTCATGTGAGGCCATTCGATACCGGAGGGGATCGCGATCCGTGGACGAAGTCCACGGAAAAGGGTTGCTCGCTTGGACGGTCACGTTTCCAGGCTATTGGAAACGTCTTCTGGAATTTCTATCCCGCTTCAGGTTCGGTTTCTCGCGTTCCATTATGATTTACGGACGCGCACAGAGATGTCTCTCTTTCTTCCCCTCTCTCTCTCTCTTCCTCCCCCTCTCTCTCCCTTTCTCCCTCTTTGCCCGGCAAAAGCAATTTCCTTTTAAAGTGTACTTGGAATGACGTTGGACCGTTTCAAGGAATCGTTATGTCCAAGTATAGGAACTGTTCAAGAGATTCCTCGGATTTTCTGTTTCGAGAATGTCAGTTGTCGGTGAAAGGTTTCGTTTTGAAAATGTAGTGAGTTATTTAACCGAGTGGAAAATATGTACTAACTTTAGTGAAAGTTACAGGAGAATAATGTTGTTGATATAGTTATGACGTAATAATTATGTTGATGCTTAACATAATCGCTTGTTATTAAAATATTGCTATCTCATCTTTCGAATTATAAATATTTATCATGAGAAATACCTTTATTTTAAGCAGTAGTAATTGTTTCAATGTGTTACGCTATCTCTCCAAGTTATCTATTTTGTCGAAACGCAGCCACTGCGGAAGAAATGAAAATTAAAATATGTATTTATGAAAAGTAAATGAGATTTATTTATTTAGATAAATCACAGTCCAATACTCACTATCGAAATAAAAATCTACAAATTTAAAATTTTATATTTGAAGGTTAGTCAATTTGTAATATTCAGAATTTAAAACAAACGCCACATACTTTTGGTAGAAAAACTCGCAATTTCGTGTTTCCCTACGAAAAACTAGTCAATTAGTATCATTGAAGACCTAAAATACTTTTCTCCCGAAACCTCATTCAGTCGCCTTCCCGTTAAAAAGAAAGGAGTCAGATATTAGATTTTCCTCGTGAAACCCTCGCCACCGTAGCTACAGCCTCATCGAATCCTCCTCCACTCCGCGTATTTAATGTTTCAGCCTCTGGTAGCAATCTCGAATCTGAAGATAATACGGAGCAAATTACCAGCGTTTTTTCCGGAGAATATTGTCTGTGGGCCCAGGAATCGTGTCTGTTCTGTACGCTTCGTAATCAGGATACAGATTGATCAATCCCAGCCTGGCATCTGCGAGCAGGTGCAATTTAATTTCAAGCTTGGGATGTAATACGATCCGGTGCAATGTCGGTCGTGAAAAGTGTCACGGATGGAAAGAATTCTCGGTATGAAAACTTCAATTGCGAAGATTTCCCACGAGCTGCGGACCGTGGATGACATTTTTCATGGTTAAACGTTTCTCTCATTTAAAAACGCGTCTGGATTTTCGACGTGAAAGGAATTCAGCGAAGGAATGCCAACGATTAATTTCAGGTGAAGACGTGGCCTGGATGGAGCGTCATACGACGAAAAAGACGAACTTCATGGAAGAAGAATGTTTAGAGCGCGATGGATCCGGAAATGAGAGATTCTAAAGTCCTTTCGGATGATTATTAAGTTTGAAATTGGGAAAATAGAGGGTGGCGATGATATTTCATTGCATTAGTGAAATGGAGGAATCCTTTGCGAGTTAAATGCATTTTAGATTTTACTAATCAAATACATATTACATATATTAGTGGATGATAATTATTGGAATTTGATTTGATGGGCAATTAAGTAGACTGGTTATTGGAGTGATTAAGTATTTTCAGCTATTTGAAATATGCTGCTATTGGAATTAGATTTGAAATTAGATTCGAATAGATATTTAGAGGATAATTGCGCTATGGATCTAGAAATGGGACATTCTAAAATTGCTTGCGATGATTATTAAATTTTGGATTGAAGTATGTTAAAAAAGAGATTATAAATGTGGCATTTCGTTATAACAGTGAAGCGAAGGAAATATTTATTAATTAAATGAATTAAATAAATTCTTGGTTGATGACACAATTTAGTGAGAAATATCTACATTAGCGAATAATAATTATGAACATTTGATTTAATGGATATTTTTTAATCATGAAATCAAGTGACCAAGGAATGTTTAGAGTAATTATTTAACCTTGGATAGAATAATTATTAGAAATGTTATTAGGCAAGCGTAATTATTGGTTACTCGAAATATGTTATTACTATATTTTTATAGCAATGTATTGTGTTATGATCTTATTGAAGCGTTTGGACGTGGATTGAAAATGGACTTTTATCGTAATGATGAAATAGTTCTTATGGGTTAGGATAAATTTTGGTAGGCGACGTGGAAAATACATTAGTAAACAGAAAATATTGAATTTCGAGTTGATGGGTAATTTTTCATCAAAAAATCATAAATCATAATATTCATCGTTCTGAATCAAGCAACTTTGTCCTGAAGTAGCTTTTTTGTCGATGAAAGTAAGTAATTACATCTTTCCAAGAGAGCCACCATAAATTGAAGTATTCTGCTCCGTAAAATTTAATTTTTGTAAAATATTACATTGTATTTGCGCACATTATTCTGACAATGCAACTGTTTAAGTCCTTCCCTGTGTTGAACCTTTTTTTAGTCCGTGACATTATGTGATGACCACCGATAATCAACTTCTTAAACAACGTAGAATAAATAAAATATCTTGTATTACAGTATCTATTTGTCGTACTGTCTTTTTCTACATGTTAAGTCTTGGTAACTAATATTAACATATTCGCGTTCGAAATATAAAATGAAAACTTCATCCGGTAGAAATCTTTTGCACGTCATTTTACAGCTGCGCAAGAAAATTCATCGAAATAATACACTTTGAACGAATCCACATTCTGGCGATAACAAATTACGGAAAACCTCTGTCAAGGAACGAGTGACTCAATAGCGGACTAGATTTCACGAGAGAAATCGCGGCTACAAGTGTCTCCGCTATAAATCAGCGGTTTTATTATCCACCCTAGTAGACCGGAAGTGATAGTAATTTTTACGCGACTGTTACTCGCACGCCGCGCCGCGCCGGTCAATATAAAGCAAGAGACAACAGCCATGCAACTGCTTCCGTGTAAACTCATGTCCCCTCTCGAACGTGTAACTTTAAAGAGATCCTCCACCACTCAAATTCCAAGCAACTACGACGGAAGTTTCTACGAAGATTGTCACGTTCTCGGTGTTTCCGGGGCAAGTAAATAAGAGAGAAGGTCCCGGGACTCACATCTACAAGCAGACTCTCGTCTCTCGTTGCCTTTGTTAAAATTGAAACGTGACGACTCCCTGGCGTCGTTAAGCGATGTCTAGAATCGATTAATTTCGTACGATATTTTAAAGCGTATCAAGATTCCATAATAGTTGGGATCGAGCTGATTCCTGATAACGAGTTGTATGAAATAAGATAGTGAAATGAAATGAATCACGTTCCTCTCTTTTTATAGGAGAATAATTTTAAACATATCGACAAGTAAAGCTTTATATGTAAAAATGTGTCTTTTGTATTTTTCAATGATTTAACAGTAGAATCTCAATTAAGGTATAAACCTTCTGCCATTTGTATCTATTGCAATTTGTATTATTGTAAGAAGAAAATAAAATTGCAAGATAGATATATCAGGATTATATGAGTAATGCAAAGAGAAAAACAAGTCGTAAAACCAAAGAACCTATAAAAAATTACGATTGCTCTGGTAGCTTTAATGTTAATTTTATATCAGTATCAGCAGAAAATATTATGTATATAAATATTATATGTCTGTCACATACGCGTTGTGCAGTCTTCTTCTGTATAATTATTTGTAATAAAAGTGTAATAAAATTTGAAAATTTAAATATGAAATTACAAATTCACTGAAAATTACGATAAAGTTCCTCACGATTACTAACAAGAAATATTTTTAATTTATCGTTATGGCAAACCAACGAATCTTAAAAATGTTTTTCGTAATGTTTCAGTGTATCGGTTTTATTAATCTTAAATTCAACAAATTATATCTCAAAAACGTAACTTTATAATCCAACGTATGAATATTTTTTCCTCAAAGAGAACGTATATTTTAAAATAATAGCTTTAGGAATAAGTGTAATTTCAGTTAGTGACTTTACAAACAAAACAAACCAAATATAAAATAAAAAATTTAATGAAGAAAGCATTCGTCGATAATTATGCAAAATAGGGAAAATATCGCCCATTTCAACCACCTTGAAATATGTTGTCAAGGTCAACATTCCGAATATTTTTTCCCCATGCATATAACATAAGCTGCTCAACTTTAATTTTCCAAATATAAAGCAATTTATGTTTAATATCATACGTATTACATAACATTTCATTTTCCAAATATTTGTTCTGTAAATGATTTTTACGATCACAGTAGGTATATTTGTTACAATTTTGTCCAATTGAAGATTAGAATAAAGTGCAATATTCCATATGTCAATCGATTCATCGAAAATTAGTCCATGTTAGCGTTGCCGATAGCAATTGAGCTATTAATTTAGTCCAACCTATAACTGATTGATTTTTCTTTTTTATTTGTACAGTATTAAAGTATAGTATTATTGTCACACACATTAATGAATTAAGTTTAAGTTAGACTATGTAAAAATATGGTCGCCTACTCCAGGATGACACAATACATATAATCGTAACCTACATTTAATTTTAATTCTATTCTACGTAACTACCCATTTCTCCTTTAACATAAACATTTTAAATCTCCATCGAATGATTTTAATTATATGTGCTAAATTTTTTATCGATAGTGGCTAATTGACAAAAGCGTAATCCTCGTAATAAGCCAAGTTCTTATTAATTCGCAAGAATATTTTGTGTCTCCTTTCATCTCGTAGCACGACGAAAATTATATTCGAGATAAAGTTCAAAGACTGGTATTTATATGGAACAGTGTGCGTCCGTGAAGATAATTTTGCGTTGATGGAAAAGCGACAACATGAACGGTCGTGAAACTCCGTTTATAACATTACAGACGAGTAGTTACATCGTAAACGGATTGCAGTTGAACAACCACTCCTTAAAGTTCCCTTCATATTGACTCCACGGAATATATTTATTGCTAGCTGGAAATATTCCGGAAAATTTCGCTGAAATTCCAATATATCATAATTTTGTGAAATTCTGAAACGTAAATTCTGTGAAGTCATGTGAAATTGTGTATGGATGTTGCTCGAGAGAATTATAAGCAAACTATTCTTCCGTTAAAATATGAAATGCCTGTGTATGTACATGATTTTATAGGGGGATTGAAAAAGGGATTATTACAAACGATGCTTTTCGTAAATTCCTATCAAATTCTGCATTCTAACATAATTGCGTGGAGTTTTGATTTAATTTCGCTCTAAATTTATTTTGGACAGAATCTATCTTTGTAAGTTATACAATAGTATTATTACAAATATTATTTATGTTCAGAAACAATAAAATTAGTATCTCAGCCATTGAAATTCGATATATTAAATGTTTACCATAGTATGTATATAAATCTCTCTAATATGTAATTACATATACTATAAAATATTATATTATAATTATCGAGTGATTTATTTTTCTTAAATTTTATTAATATGTCTTATAACCTATATTATAATATTAACAGAAATATTACGGAAATAATACACGTATAAATGAAATGAATAATATTATACATGAATATAATATATAAATAAATAACTATAATAACAGATAATATAATATAATAAATAAAATAATATTAGATGAACACGAATGTAATTAATGCTGCAAATTTAATTTAGGATATTCTTCATTTAATTTACATTATCAATCATTACATTACATTATCATATCAATAAAAGTAATACATACTATTAATACATTATATCGAAGAACTAGATTCTACTTCATAACAATATTTATTCCTAATTACAATAATAATTACTTAGATCATGCAGCAGCTAATATAAATTGCAATTAATATGGTAATGTAGTCATACAATTAACATCATTTCGACATTATACGTCGTCATCTACATAGCATTGATAATAGAACATTCGAAAATTAGAATAGTGGATAATAGTTCCATTGTAGTCAAAATACTTATGATTAACGCGTACGTATGTAGACAAATATAATTTTGGACAAGAATGTTTCCACTATTAAAATTGATTAAATTTAGAGTATCAATATTAAATATGTAAAAATGTAACAGTATTAAATTAATGATAAGAGTATTTATGTTGTGAAAAGTGAATGTTTATTCACGATAAATATATAAAATATACAGAAAATATATTAGTAACATATTTATAGTTACTATGTATAGTTACTATTTATACTACATACTATTTATATATATATATTATTGTTATCACATATATATACACAATTAATATTATGTATTATATATATTATACATTATTTATATATTATATTATATATTATATATATATATATATATATATATATATATATATATGTTATAGAAATTGAATATTATCTACGATATAATATTAACAATACCGTATGTATATTATAGTTTGCGTGACAATAAATTATAAGCGTTCTTCTAAATTTACAGTTGCTAATTGATGATGTTTGTATGTCAAGTACAATGCCCGTCTCCTTTTTCGAATATGTTGTTAGAAAAATATGCGGAAACTTTCCATAAGTTTGCTTCTTCAAATATAAGTTACTAACTTAATAAACTTAATCGCACTTAACTACTTTAGTATGAAATACAAACTATTAAATGTAATGTTTAAGTAACAATTAACAAAAGATAGGTAATATTGATTATCATTAAATAAATATGTCAGTTACATAAGTCCGAGGTATAGAATATGTTCTTGTATATATTCTTCAAAACAAGTACATATAACAACGAAACATATACATTATACAAAAAATTCAGGATAAGAAACATATTTTTATAAGCGTCCAATTACACAACAAATTCTTATCTATATAGATTTCATTTCTAGACACAGTCTATGAAAATATCAATTGTTTAAGTATAATTACAAAGTAAATACCATAAATAGCATAAAACTAATTCACATATCATATATAGTCACATATTAATCACATAATTAATTTAATCTTGACATTATATACTTCATTGCGAAGTTGAAAAATTAATCGTGGGCTGACAACGAATTTTACTAGATTTTTAATTAATATCCTACTCCTTTGCCACGAGATTCAGGGCAAAGTATGTTGTTGAAGCAGCACGCGCAGTCTGTCTCGAAATTCCAGAGTACGCTTAAAAACGCGTGTATACGCAAGGGAACATAAAAGCGTGCTTAAAAACTGCGAATAAAGTCGCATTTGTAAAAGCTGCGCCAGACGTTTTAGCAGAGACCTCTGCCTTCTGTCTTCGACGCGTTTTTCCTTCGCTTTTTTTACGATTCTTCACGCTGCTGTGTTGTCGGACCTTTTTTCGAGGTTGTCACGAAAATATATACTCGTAAATAAAACACAAAGGTGGGAAAGAGTGAAAAATAATGTTTTGTTTCATTTAAAAAGTCGCGAATAAAAATTTATTGGTTTATATTTACTCCCTTTTATAAGTTGTAAGCTAATGGAAATAGTACAAATTTGTATAATTAATTAAAAATGTTCAAATACTATGAGTTTCATAAATTCGAATTTGAATACATTTTAGATTTCATGGATATATTTTAGCATTTAAAATGTGATATTAGTCACTGGTCGTATACTTTGATTCATTGTAAAGGAAATTTTTCTAATTGCATATTGATTGAAGGAAGTTCTACTTAGTTTCAATAATATTGTTGCAAATTTAAACTGAATTTTTTCTTTTTTTTATGCACTTTAGAATTTGTCCAGGAAGGATATTTCATAAATTGTTTTAACAGTGTTTTGAATATTTATCACGTAAATGCTTCCTCAGTAGGATACATCTCTAATGCACATAATCTTTATGCTGAGGGATGAAGGTCGTTTGGGTGCGTCCTGCGTAATCTTCTAGGAAGATTTTCTGAATATAGATTATTTGCTACATCGCTGGATGGTTTTCAAGCCTTATCATGTACCTGTTGCATAGATATTTTATTTCCTCTTCTACTGATTTGATCATAAGACCGCTTCGTATTTGCTCGTTCCGCATGTACCAAAGAACGTTGATAATAGTTCTCAGAATGACGGACTGTAGTGTTTCCATCTTTGCTATATGGCTTTTAATAGCTGTCCCCCTAAAGCAATTTTGTAAGCCCAAATTGGCTTGATTATCGTTTTATAAATGAGGAGCTTATTGCTCATGCTTAGTTCGCAGTTCCTGCTGGTAAGCCAGTACATATCACTTTTATTCGTCTTTTGATACGAATTTGTTCTATTTTAGCCCTTATGTGATGTTTTCATGTCATTCTTTCGTCCATATGTAAACCTAAGTATTTAAGAGTAACAGGAGGAAGAGTTCCTTTTTCTAATGTAAATGTAATGTGGTTACACTTCTCAGAGTTTACTTTTATTCTCCATTCATTTAACTATAGTTTAATTTTTAGAAGATGTTGTTGCAACATGTTGTGTGCAATTTTTGGGTCTTCGTGCGTGGCTATAATTATAGTATCATCCGCAAATGTAAATATTGAGGTTCCACTAGTGGTGTGTAGAGCGTGTATGGCACTTTTTCTTTATTTATACGTGGGGAAATCCTCATGGACACCACGCCGCTCTGGGAAGCGGCGTGGTAGTGTCGGACTTTACCGACTAAAACCCCACGGTGGTCCGCCTGATGCTCAACAGGGATGCCCCGGGACCTCTTTCGAATTACTGCCAGAGCACTCCTGCGTCTTCTCCCATTCTGGGGGAGTCGTTGGTTAGTTCGAGCATTGAGAGGGTTCCACCCCTCTCAACGCTATCCCCTGGGCCGTCGAGCAAGTCTGAGGAAATCCCAGATCCTCTTTGGCGTGTCAGTCCCTATGACCACCTAGGGCGGCGCAGGGCGTAGAACCCTACAAGGGTGGGATGTTCTCACCCTCTCCCGCTCTATTCGCTTCTTTATGAGTATTGCTCCTTCGAAATATCTTGTTGTCCCCTCAGTATCGCTTTCACAACTGATGAGAGGTCTAAACTCTCGCTCATTGCTAGTTGCAGAATACGACGGGGGCCTCCCACGCCGGACATAACTCCAGCGTGTGCTGGGCCGTGTTCTCGCACTCTCCGCAGTAGTGACAGGTGTTCGTCACTTCTCCGGATTTTCTGCAGGTATTCCCCGAATACTCCATGTCCTGCGAGCATATGCGTCATCCGGAAGGATAGCGGAAGCCCTCCGCGGTCCCTCTAAGCCTCCCAATTTGGGAGGACCGATCTAACGGCCCGGTGGCCACGGACCTGATCTTTGGCGAGTAGCTCGGAGCGTCACCGCTTCCACACCTCTTGTCTAGCTTCCCCCAGAACGTCACGGGTCGCCTGCCCGGCGGGGGGGAGGGAGGGTGGACGTACACCCGTCGGAACGCCAAGGCCTGGAGCTCGAACGGAGGAGACGCCGCCAGGACAGTCGCCAACGCATACGATATCATCCGGTATCCCCTTACTATCCTGACGGCGGTCGTCCTATGAAGCCTCCTCAGCAAGAGAAAACTGCGACGACCCGTCATCAGATCCCCTGCTCACACTGGAGCCCCGTACAGGACCTGAGAACGGAGGACTCTCTCATATAGTCGGCGCATTCTGACTTCTGCCCCACCGATATTCGGCAACAGGCTATATGGTATAAGGCGTTGACTGTCATCGTCACTTTGGGGACCAGGAGCCTGAAATGCGGCTCGAACGTCCATTTACTGTCGATGGTGAGGCCCAGATATTTCATCTGAAGCCCTACATCGACATCCTCCCCGCTTATGTCCAAACACAAGCCAGGCGGAGGAGTCCCCCTACGCCGCCAGTCGTAAAACCATTTGGCCTCCGACTTGGCTGGGGACATCCTCAGGCCCAGCCCTACTTATAGCCCGCACCGCGCAGGCGCCTGTGGCGCAGCGTCTCATGCCACCAGCGTCCCCCAGCCAGGACCAACGTGTCGTAGCGAGTATAGTACTGGCCCCAGGACATTGCCTTCTTTCTGAATTCTGAAATCGAGTCTTGTATTTTAATAAAGAACGTTCTATTTTCAAGGTACGATTTCAAAAGTTGGTGATAAGGCGGAGGAAAGTTTTATTCAATTTTCTATAGGGAGGCCTTCGTGCCAAAGGCTTTTTCTATGTCCAAAAAAGTAGAGGTGCAATACTTCTTTTATTCTAATACTGGATAAATTTTATTGGTTAACCCATGTACCGACTCAATTGTCGCATATTTATTTCTGAGTTCAAACTGGTGAAACGGAATTAAATTTTTTTTGTTTAGTACTTTTCTCATTCTAATTAGAATTATCTTTTCTAGTAATTTAGATATTAGCGGAAGAAACATATCGGTGACGATCTTTTTTTTTTTTGGTTTTGGTAATATTATGACGAGCTATCTTCCAACTTACAGGGAAATATTTAATTCTTAGAACCGCATTAAAGATTATAGCGAGCATTTTTACCGCTTTTGGTGGGAATTCTTTGAGAATCTTTTCACTAATCATATCAAATCCAGGAGATTTTTTATCTCGAGTTTCTTGGATAAGTTGTGTGACTTCCTTTATCGTAGTTGGTGCAATATTTTGAACGAGATGCTCAACGAATTTCCGTGTGGAATAACAATTGTGGAGCTGCCTGTATTTAGTTTAAATGTGTCCTGAAAATGATTAGCGGAAACGTTTACTTTTTCCAGTGTACTCTTAGCTCAATTAGTGTCATTTTTCGTAATAACAGGTAGAACAGTGGTTGACCTTTCCAACCTTTTGATAGCTTTCCAGAGTAAAATAGTTCATTTCTTTATTGGGTGATAGTTTCGTTGTGTATTCGTGATTTTCTATATTGCAGTGATTTTGGCGTTTAATCTTCTTTCGTTGAGCTGTGCTTTATGTTTTTGCCAATTACTTTTTAATTGACATTTAAATTTAATTTTCTGCAGTATATAAGCCGCAAAGGATAGATAATTTTTATCGTTCTCCACTTGTTTGGTGGCTATCCAACTTGCTTCTTGTATTATATCAGCGAAGTTCATTACTGCTGATTCAATTTGTTCAGATATATTTAAACGCATATTACTATTTATTTTAACTTCTAGGTATTTTAAATTGAACCCAATTAGTACTATTGTTGTACAGATGATTTATTACGTTCGTGTACATTGCTTTGGATGAAAAATCAATAAGAACCGGAGAGTGATCTGAAGTAAGATCTAGGCAGTACTGTGCTACGAAATGATGTTTGTGTAAACCTTTAATAATCGCAGTGTAGTAAATCCGGAGTTTTTTCTTGCGCCGATAGCCAGTATGTTGGCTCACCAGTTGCAGTTGTTAGTTTTTGATCCCCATAATTTATGTTTGGCACTATAATCCCCACCAGTAATAAATTTATTTTCTAATGATTTGCTTAATAATTATCGCTGAACACCATGTTCCCTACCAGATGGATGTTTAGTGTCATATACATTATAAAATGGAATTTTGATAAAGCTTTTTACCGTGAAATGAATTTCAGAGATGAGTAGTACGTTGACTTTATTTGTATTTATAAAGACTTTCAGCTCTTACAATCTTTGTAGTAACTCGTTGGCATTCCAAATTACTATTTTTAAAATATCCATTTTATTGTACTTATTATTGCTTTTTAGCGTACATGGAAGGAGTTCTAGCATTTTGTTGATTTGTTGTGATTGTTGAGCTCGTAATTGAGTTTCAGCTAACAATTGAAACGCTCCTAGTAGTCTTTTAAAGTCGGGTGTTGGATCTGGATTTCGGTAGTAACAGCTGGTAGTTCCTTTTCTTGAAATCGAGTTGCTTGAACGTAAGTTTTGTTCTTGATTATTATGTTGTGGTATCTCCTTTTGGGAGTGTCGTTGTTGTCATCTGGGGTTACCTTACGATTAAATTGTTCGAATTTTCTGTAACTAATTTATGTCTTATGTTTTTATAGGACAGTTGGAAGACCAGTGACTCGAAAACATTGCGGAATGTCTGTTTTATTTCTAGGAGGTTCAAAGGACACTACCGTATTAAATAGTCTATCAATTTTGTAAATTTCTTTGTTATTTTTCCTAAGTTCAAGCTCAATGAAGCAGCTGCAGAGATTGCTTTGTGACGTGCTTAATTATATTGTTAATTTGCCTGCAGACTTAGTTCTTTCAGTTTGTTAATTATTGAACTGGTGTTGGTTCTAGGATGCGTTCCCCTAAGTACTTCCTTATAGCTTCTATTCTTCTTCAGATGGTATCTGTGTAAGTTTGCATTCTTATCTTTTAATGTCAGAGTAAGTTCCTTATAAATTTCGGCAATATTAACTTGTACTTTGACATGATTGTCTTTTAATTGTTTACGAGTATAGTTATCATTGGCTATTTTTTTCATTAGTTTCGTGAGGGGTTCTATGACTTGAGTTTCGATGTATACTGATGGAGGTTTTGGTTGCTGTTTTTCGATAGTCTTCGATAATCTTTATGTTGCTTCCTGTAGATCCGTCATCCAGCTCTGTCAATACGCTAAACGGATTACGTGACTGTTTTAATCAAATTATCAGGTGGAATGATTTTCCCTTTCTTTGATGAGTAGTTATTGTTGTTTATAGCTGTCGGGGTATCAGTTTCCATTAGATCTGTTGAACTGTTGTTCACTTGCGATTTAATGATAGACAATTTTTCGGTAGCTTTAATGATTTTTAACTGCAGACTGCTATTCCTTTTTTGTGCCATTTGTAATACAGATTTGCCAACGACTAGTTTCCTATCACAGACATACTCTCATTGGGAAATCAAATATACGACACTAAGAAAAGAACTAATCGCTTTGCGTAAACACTTTTTATCGCTGCAACTTTCCGGGCGAGATTATTCTTTGAATTTAAATTATCTAATCCGTATAAATGTTCTGAATGAAATTCAATTTTGATGATGATAAATTTATGCATACACAACAATCGATATAATTTTTGCCATTTCATTGAATTCGAATATATAAATTAGAACACATTTACAAAGTAGAATTTTAAAAAAATACAATCAAATTATCTTCTTAGAGATAAAAAAAGATCCAGATGCGAATCTCCTGAAGTGTTCCACATTTAATGTTGCATACAGTTATTAACATATACAGTCATTAACTAAGTAATCGATGAATATGTATATTTTCAACCATACTGGTCCTAATTTTAGTACATTCTATCTTGTCTACGAAAGTGTAGCGGATTATGAGGAGTATGAGATTCTTGGATTGCAATGATTATAGTTATATTGCTGTAGCAACCGTCTAGTGTATTCGTAATAAATAGAACGAATATAAATTATAAATAAATTATAAATAAATTATAAATGCCGTCGATAGACGTAGCACAAACGTTGTCGTCGGGTAATATACTAAATGCTCGCGGATAATACTAAGGCTCGTATACTTCGCAAATAAAGACTCGGATGATAACTCGGTAATATGTCGATAATGATAAGTGCCGCTCGCGATCGTGTCCGCTTATTTATATTGGTCGGGGGGAAGTCAGAAAATTCGAACTTGTCTAAGAACGACGGTTGCCCTCTACGACGACATTGTTTTTGTCCGGAGATGTGCTATTGTTAATTTCGTGTGTCGAGGCGGTGTCAATGTCCCGAGACAAAACAACGACATAAATCGCTCTCGATTCGCATCGCCCTCTGAATCACGTGTCGCTACAAAAGTATCAGGTATAACTTATTTTATTAGTACTAACCGACATGAGGAATATTTTCCCGCAATGTACAAAATTTTGATTCTGAAAAGACTAAGAAATCAAATTTCGTAAAATAGTCTACAGTATCTTTTATCTGCAACACGTCACCATCGATTATATTCGTCAAACACATCAATAAAGTTCCAAGCGTAAACGAAAGACGGCGAAACAAACTGGGAGACTATACCGTATTAAAGATGAATTTTTAAGGTCACAAAGAAAAAGAAAAGAAAAGAGAAAGAAAGCGTAGATAAACCCTGAACAATCTTTTATCATCGCGCTTCTGCGAACACTTGAACAGTCAACGCTCTCTCGAAAATCAGTGATCATTGGAGAAACACCAAGGCGACAGGTTCATGTGGATACGTAGCATGGTGTAATTGACGTACTGCGCGTGGTACAGCCGTTTTCACAGTTGTCTCCCATTATTGTTTCACGGATGGAGTACGGACAAAGCGTATCATCGTTTTCACGGTTGTGTTCTTCGTCATTGTTCCATGGACGACGGCCGAACAAAGAGTTTTCAAGTCGTATAAAGAGTGTCCTGCGTACCAGCTACACAATGGGACGTCTTTCCTTCGTTCCTCGTCCTCCTGACATTTGTTCGTCCTCCGGCTGCATTTTTCCTTTGCCACTTCAGCTTTTTAACTCGAACGTTAAAATACAACGTGAAAATGAAAAGGGATCCCCTTTTCTTCGTCTTTCTTCCTTCTTTCCCTTTTCCAATCCTCCCGCGCTTTTATCCACTTTATTTTTCTTCTCGGTCACTTTAACGAGCATTTCTTTTTTATCTTTTACTCTGTCAAGTTAAACGAACACGATCTTTTGTCAGGTTTATATGAATAAATTAAAAAGGACAGAGAAAGGGTTTTCGCATTAGAGCATCGAAACGGAAAATATTGTGGCACAGTTGCGTATTGTACAGGAGAGTGATATTGATTTCTTTTCGTTGCAGTGGTCTTTGAGAGAATTAGTGAACGGTTTAATGGCAAATATATTGCTAGTTTTCATAATAATTAGGGTTTGGTACGAACTAAATAATCGAAAGATAGTTACAGAGTGGTTATAGACATGAGTGAAATAAATATATTTTCTACAAATCGTGAATGATTTGAGGATTATTTATATTTTTATTTCACATTTCAATATTAATTATTATTACTTCGTTCATGTACACACCAGTGACACCCACTATCATACAGTGCCACGTGAATCCATCACAATCAGCAGCGGAAGCTTTACCACTACAGCAAAGTCAGTGACGTCAGGGGTCGTCATCTTCGAAGAGGTATAACCCGTTCGTTGGTCGGGGAACGCAACCACGCAGCCTCCCGCCGCAACTGAACGATTATCAGCGTAACGAGTTTCAACAACTTCAGTCTCACAACAAAACAAGTGACCTTCGTGAAGGAACACCTTCCTCGCGAAACACACGCCAACAATATTCCGCTGCCCAGTGACGAGCGACAACTTGCAGCCGGAATAACTCCGCATCGGGAATCACCGATCGCACATCACAAGTATCACCTTCGTTAACGAAGTACCTTCATCACGAAGCATGCCGACCGCGTCAAAAATCAACTCCCTGCGATGAAAACGCAATAAACATCTCAACATCCTAAACGTCATAAAGGAAGGCATCGACGATTACCAACAGTCCAACAATCATGACGTTGGTCGTTTGAAATGATATCAAGCCCAACTCGAGGAAGGGTGGAAACGGTTCCTACTCGTCCAAGAAGATTTAGATGACCTCGACGAAGAGGAGTACACTCAGGAATACAAAGCGTTAAAAACTTACCTTTCCCTGGACAGTCAATTAAGACCTACAGGCAGCGAATTTCCCGCTACGAAAGTTCAATTACCAGAAATGCGGCACCCCACATTCAACGGGAAATTAGAGATATGGAGCTCGTTCCATGACACTTTCTCCTCAACAATAGACAACAACCACCACCTCACGCCCGTACAAAAATTCCGGTACCTGCGGTCCGTTCTAACGGGAGAAGCAACGGACTGCGTGAATGCATTAACCCTTAACAACGCAAATTATATTGACGCTATAGCGCTTCTCAAGGAGAGGTTCGAGTGTCCACGACACACCGCTTTATGCCACAGCCTGGTAATCATTAATTATCCAAAAATAACTAAAGAATCTCCAAAGGCCTTGAGGCACTTAACGCGGTCAAACAAAATCTCCACTCACTGAATAATTTAGGAGAGTCCTATACCAATACAAACGTCATACAAAGTGCCTCAGTATACTCAGTTACTGGACTTCCTCGAGAAATTGGCACTCAGCTCCTTATCGACCTCCACGGTCACATCGACAAGAGGATCACCGGATTAACCCAATCCGGTCCGTCAATGCGCACCATGAGGGCATACATTTACCGCGACACATGCTCCGTCGACATGCCCCATCTGCCGAGGACCACACACCATTTGGAAATGTAACAGTTTCAAAGCTAAACCCTTTGGCGAGCGTCTTGAAGACGTCAAAAGGGCATGCCTATGCATCAAATGCCTGAGGAACGGGCACTCAGTGCGAAATTGTCACGCCGAATCATGTCGTACGTGCGGAGAACGACATCAAGCGATGCTGCATAAGGCCAAACACATCCAGCCGAAACTCCTCTCCGTCAAGCGGTCGATCCGCGACACCTTCTTCGCAACCCTATTCATCACCTACTCGCTATCGAAAATCCACAATAAATCGTAGATCGGAGACACCACGAACGAACTCGTCTCCAAAGAGTCATCGACAAACACACAAACAGCTCGACTCAGGAAGTGTCGTTGAACACCTCGTCAATTTCACCAACGCAAGTGAGGTCCATATGTAGATCCGTCGTGGAGGCGTGAAGGATGTTAACGGTTGGTTGAGAGACAGGGCTTCCCCCGCTGATCCGCCCGAATCGCATTTTCTTGGTGATGATTCTTGGTGGTTGTTGTACTGGCTTGGCCTGTGGGCTCTTCTTCGTCTCGTTAGAGCAGAGTCTCTTGGCCCAATTATCCGTGGAAAACGAAATCAGAGGCATCTTATCTTCCGTTTGTTCAGATTCCTTCCATTCGATCGGATGCAGTGGATTAGAATTTACAGCTGCTGGCGTTTGTAGCCATCCTGGTTCCCTGTGTCGATGTTTATTCGGTGCTGGATTGTTCCGAAGTTGTCTTCTTGATATTATCGCCGCATTATGTGCGATAACATCCGCTGATTCCGCGTAAAATGGACTGTTCTGACTAGACTCTGGTTTCAGGGGGCAGTTGCGCTCTGAATTGGTCAGCATTGGGCCCAGTTTGTTTCTGGAAGGTGTCACCATGCTGGGACTGTGCAAGGAATGCGCTGGTTCGTCCTTCTTGGCGAGTTCATCGGTAGGAGGCCAGGTGGAATCGTTTGATTGCTCGGGAGAGTTCCAAATTTCTTCGTAGTCTGATAGTTCCTGAAAGGCTTCAATAGTGTGACTCCGAAATATCAGATCCATGATCGTGTTGTGAGTTCGTCCGAGCTTCTCGTTCTTGTCTTTCTTTCGGCTTGCTTGTGCTGGATGTCACAGTTAGTGAGGGGACGTTGGGCGTCGTGACGTCCGTGATTGGGACTTGGTTTGACATTGGAGAATGTGTCGACTTCGTTGGAGATGAGGGTAACTCCAGGGAGAACTTTGAGATCGAAGATTTGTTCGATGTGGCGCTCTGTGGCCCCAGTAGAGAAGCGTTGAGGTCCGATGGGATGTTCTGTAAATTATCCATACCATTTAAGTGATTAGTCACAGTGGCAATAACGCGGAAGTATTCTGATTCGGGTCAATCGCAGGTGTGGCCCATGTCGGAGGTGACGGAACGTTATGTCCCGGAGAATGACTCTCTGATACGATATTCCTGATCTCAGGTGATACAGGAGGCGTGATATAGGACAGATTATTGAAAGTCGATACGTTTTGCTGGACATTCATCGTGGAAGTGCGGATCGAAGAGAAACTGTTCCTGGATAGTTCCAACATCCTGCATTTTAAAGCCTCTGCCGTAGATTTCGACTGGAGATTGACTTTGTTGTCCTGGACGGGACTCAGTCCGTTACTTTCTATGTTGTGAACTACGGTTAAAGGGTAACGAACGTTCTGTAACAGATTAGCGCAGATGTCAATGTCTGAGGCGGCTTGTCACCAGGTGAGGTTTTCTCTTTCTTCAGGGCCAGAGGATCGTGAGAGGTTGTCCGATTCAAGGCGTTTGATGGAGTTAAATCAGATTGTTGAGATAATGACGATGCGAACGTGGTTGTCGTCAAGTTGCGTGTAAGCGACAAGCTGCGCGTGTCATGCGACGGGATCGGCGCTAAATTCAATATGATATTCTCCGTCGGCGGAGTATGAATATTGTTATTGTTGTTATTTTAATTATTGTTACTTCCCTGGAAACTGCTAAACGCGTTGCTGCTGCATTTGGGTGTCAACGGGGTTGATGGTCGCTTGCCCTCCATGAGATTCCTTAGTCGACCGTCCAGGGAAATGTAATTCACAAACCCTTTGCATTCCTGAGTGTACTCCTCTTCGTCGAGGTTATCTAAATCTTCTAGGACGAGTAGGAACTGTTTCCACTCTTCCTCGAATTGGGCTTGATATGATTTCAAAATACCAACGTCATGATTGTTGAACTGTTGGTAATCGTCGATGCCTTTCTTTATGACGTTTAGGATGTTGAGATGTTTATTGCGTTTTCGTCGCAGGGAGTTGATTTTTGACGCGGTTGACATGCTTCGTGATGAAGGTACTTCGTTAACGAAGGTGATACTTGTGATGTGCGATCGGTGATTCCCGGATGTGAAGTTATTCCGGCTGCAAGTTATCGCTCGCCACTGGGCAGTGGAATATTGTTGGCGCGTGATTCGCGAGGAAGGTGTTCCTTTCAGAAGGTCACTCGTTTTGTTGTGAGGCTGAAGTGGTTAGAACTCGTTACACTGATGATTGTCCAGTTGCGGCTGGAGGCTGCGTGGTTGCGTTCCCCGACCAACGAACGGGTTATACCTCTTCGAAGGGGACGACCCCTGACGTCACTGACTTTGCTGTAGTGGCAAAGCTTCCGCTGCTGGTTATGATGGATTCACGTGGCACTGTATGATAATGGGTGTCACTGGTGTGTACACTTTCACTTGACACGTAATCCAGCTCGAAGAGCCAAAATATTCGACCGTTCGCGGAGAGACGCGATCACGAGGAAACGCGCCAACTGGAGTCGTAAATTCCCGTTACGATTGGATAATCGATGCCACAAAATGATCAATCCCCTAATTCGTATAGGATAATAAAAGTGATTGAACTGATTATAATACTGTTGTAACAGGTTACAATTTGCACTTCATTCCAACAACTTTATAGACATAGTTACGTTCGGTGCGCTCGGTATTGATATAAGTTAACTAGATGACTGAACTAAGAGTGGAAACCCAGTCAAGAGATGTTGACTGATCTAAAGATGGAGAATCAGTGAAGTTCGGTAACGATGCTGTGGCGGAGGAAAGCTATTGATGGGGGTGTCTAGCGCACGGGACCATCGGATTTGTTGATGGTAATTTTAGCTAGGAAAGTGAGGGCAATAGTCATTGCTTCTGGTTGGATAAGAAAAAGATTGGTGAGCAAGGAAGGGTTCTAGCCGCCCCCGAGAAAAAGTTGCTAGCGGGGGACACCGTAAGTGAAAAAAACCAAATTTCCCCTGCCTTCCCAGAGTGGACAATATATTTAAGGAACACTTGAAGTAAAAAGATACTTGTTTGGTCTGAGGGACCTTAACTATGAAAATGCTAAGATTTATAGTGTGTCCTTAAGATTATTGAGGGTACGCAATAAGGGTGTGTAGACATCCGACGGTCATCTTGCCCGCTGTGTGGCGTCTGGTTTGTGTAGAGAGTCACCGGACGTAACAGTCCACGATTGTTTAATATTCTATTCTTTTTACACAATTATACAATACTTTTGTACAATTAAACGTTATTGTTAACGAGAAATTGTTAACTAATTTTCTGGGTACAATCATAGTTCATATTCTTTAGAATAAGCAGCACGATATTTAAATCGTCCTCTTTTGTAAAAAGCAACAAATAGAAAAATAGAATTGCTCTGTCCGAATATTATAGTGAACGGCTATGAGTACATACAGGCTCCAGCCCAATAACCTGTAAAAGTGGACATAACACGATTCCTTGTGGAAGGATAAGAAAAAAATATACAATAACATATTTTTCATTTTCGGCATAGTTTTCGAGAAAACCGAGTTTGAAAATCTATCAAGTATACTTGAACGTGGTTAACATTCCTACTTCATGTTACAATTTCTTTTTCCGCAATGATGTAATGACTTCTGCAACGATAACTAAAGGAATAATATAATGAATTTTATTTTATTTTTTTTTTTATGTATTCAAAATCAAAATAATTTTGTATCGTGGCTACTTATACCAATACCAGTCAAAATGATTAGTACTTGTCAAAGTGTAAGAGGGTCCTAGAATCTGTTTACCGAATTCGAATTAAGCAGTTTCCTCGTTTTGTACAACTTTCCACACGTTTTTACAATTTTTACTGCGTATCATTTAACATGATGGTGTTAATTAACAGGAAAATTCCAGAGTGATCACTAGATCGCTAGATATTAAAATAAAATTGCAAAACTAGTCATTTTTACTGGTGTGGTAGTTCTAGTGTTAATTCGGGACTGAACAGAACTAAATAATCGACAAGAAGGCATTCTACGCAAGAAGAGGAAAGATAAAGGAAAGAGGTAAGACGAAAATGTAGAATACAATTTTTCCATTTAAGGTGCCATTTTTAAAAAAATAGAGTTTTAATATGTTTAGTTAAGAATCTACCTAGTATTGTACATGTATATGATAAATATTTTAATTTATTTTTCTCGAAAACAGAGCACAGTATGAAAAAAATTATATTCTACATTTACGACTTATTTTCACACGTAGAATGGCCTCCTATCGATTATTTAATCCTGCCCAGTATGGAATTTCAAACTCGATTTTCTCGAAAACTAAGCCGAGAATGAAAAAATGTTATTCCACACTTTTTTCTTATTTTTCCATAAGGGATCACGTCGTGCGCACTTTCACGTGTTATTTGGTCGGACCCTGTATATTCAATACATTTATTCGCATCAAGTACAAATAACATTTTGTTTATAAATTACGTACAAATATTTGTTTGGAAAGTCATATTTATAATATTTCACGAATCACAACTTCGTTATTTTGTCCATTTTTTAGCACTTAAATTTATCTTTCCATATTTTTATATCTTGATTTATTTTTATGTTTATAAATTTTAAACTAATTTAAATATTTATATCAAATAATCCATTATGTTTAATTTGGGAAATTCCATTATTACTTTACTGCAAAAGAATTCTGTTGATACTTTAGATTCTTTTTCTTTGTTTTTTTTCAATGCCAGAACATACCAATAACTTAAAGAAAAACTTTTCCTATATTTCCACTTCAAAATCTTCGTAGTTTCGAAATCATAATTTTCTTTGAAATCGACACGAACAATCACGAAAATACATATTGTTCCACGTCGAAATAGGTAAAGCAAAAGTCGTTTCAAAATTTTTACGAGGATCAAATTTTGACGTTTCATTCGTTCAAATAAATGGTTGAAGATCGTTTTTCAAGCAGTTGTCAATGGAAAACTCATCGATAAAATTGCGAATTGCAATGAAACTTTGTGCTACTGACCTTTTAGCAGAATTATTTGACGTTGGGCAAAAAGCGATATTCTTTTGTTATATGTAAAAATTATTCAGCAAAAAAAAAAATGTCCCTCGAACTTTTATTGCACGGGTTATTCGAGCTTTCCGGCATGAATGCTTCGAAGCTTTTGTTTTTTTGAAACTCACACTTGTCATTCTTTTCCAAGCTACAAGTGTATACTTATAATCAATAATATGTTCTCTCCGTATAAATTTCCATATTTATTCTAAACTTTGTATCAATGTAATAACGACAGTTATGTCTCGTAACAATGTTAATAAAATTTCATAAACTTATACATATACTACATTCACATACAGTCATAAAGAGTAGAACTTGTATTATATGATCTTAATTGGTAATTGGAAGTCAAAAATGTTCGGATAAGAGAATTTTCGGAAACTAAAATAACGAGTGTATAGTTTTATGTAAAGTTCTAACATCAAGTTTTATGTAAAATACTTAAGACAAAATAAATATTACTTTGTATATAAGTTTATTAATTAAATACAAAATCGAAAAGCATTTATATGTTTAGCTTAATTTTACTTTCTTTTATGAAATTGGAGAAAGAGTAGACTTATGGATCTCAAATTTTTCTGACAACTAAATCACATAATTTTCTCGGTACTATCAAATCATCATTCAAACCATCTAAGCCATGTTTAGTACGTCCTCATCACTGCTGCCACTGTTTGTTTCATCCCTTTCTTGGTTATTATAATTTAATATATTTTGTAATGTAACATCATTGGATTGATTATCATAATTTTTATCGAATCGAAACTCTATTACAAATCAATCATAGTTGATTTTCCAATATATTTCTGTAATTATTACGATGTTAACGCGTAACGCAACTGTTATGCGTACATCAATATCATACTTAATCGTGATGAATAGATTTCGTCTGACAGAAAAAAAAGGAATGTGTATATTTATATAAAGTATTCTAGTAGGTAATATGTTCGGACAATTGAACGTTGGAATCATGGATCTCTGATAACTGATATTCTACGGTATTTACATAGTCCAAATACAGTTCAAGTATTAACAGTAAATGTGTCTCTATCGAGAATATTTTATGTATGCGATGTTTACGTTCCTAACAGCCAAATGCCAAACCTGAAAGGCTTAGAAGATCTCATCAATCAAATACCGCTTGCTCTATTGCTCATGGACGACTTCTACAGCCATTATCATCTTTGAGGCTCAGTCAAGACGGACAGCCGCGGAAAAACTATAGAAAAGCTACTTGAAGACCCATATCTCATCCCTTCCCAAAGTAGAAAGTTCAACCCACTTCACCGTAAGTACTGGATCTCAGTGCAATAGACTTACCAGTCTATAATAGTAATCTAACTTAACCCATGAGTGGCCAGCCTTTGATGATCTCCATGACAGTAACCACTTCTTCATAAAAGTATCGTTTGAAGACCACACTCCCCAGATATAAAAATTGCCTGCCATTAAACGAGACTGAAATAGAATCGACTGAACCAACTACAAACTAACAATCATTGACAATCTTCGAAAGATTATACCATGGACCATGCAATAAATTAAAAAAGAAAACTCGATATCTTTAACTTGATCATTGCCACAGTTCTTCAAGGAAGCTCAAAATCTATAAAAAAAGATACCAATAGAAAACATATTACTCCGTGGTGGAAAAAAAGAGTGCCAAACCACCCGAACAGAAAGTCATCATCCACTCAACACAGCCAAAAAGCATCCCACAGTAGAGAACCTAATTTACTTAAAAAAAAAAAAAAAAAAAAAAGAGCAAAATTCCGTGAAATAATAAAATAAAATAAAAGATACTGGATATTCAAAATCTTGGATAACGTAAACTTTCCACGTTACCAACCAAACTTCAAAAAGGCAGTATGAAAAAGCATTAAAAGTATCCAATAAAATAAAAGTAATCCAATTCCTCATCTTAAACAATATCGACTACGTGTACAACCAAAAAACAATAGTCAACACACTAGCTGAAATTTTCTACAGATATCCAGCTAATAACAATAACAGTTAATTTTCTCTCAAAAATGTTGTCAATAATCCAAACTTACTAAAGACTAATAATTACCCGAAAAATCTGATCACAGATCCGTCTCTCAACGCAAGCATGACTTTACGAGACCTAGTAATCACTCTATAAATATCAAAACATCCCTTTCCAGAGCCAAATTTCTTTTTATTATTATTATTTAATTTGTACTTTACAATTTATCCAGCTGGACATTTGGTAAATATTTCTAACTTAACTCCAGGGCCAGATAACATACTCAATTCACTCCTGAAACAGATCCTTCCAATTGGATTAAAATATCTCCTAAAAATCTATAACTGTATATGGACATACCAAGTGTTTCCGAATGAATGGAGAAAAGCAATTATCGTTCTCATGCTTAAATCGAACAAGCACAGGCATAAAGCGGAGGTTTACTGGACCTATTACTTTAACAATCTCCATGTGCAAACTACTTGAGAAAATTACCGACGACTTACCGACTGAGATGGTTGCTGAGAACAAATAACATCTTGATTGCCTATCGATATGGATTCCACTAGCATCGATCAACTGTAATTGTCCTCATTAATATCGAATCGAACATTTGCGATGTGTTCTTGAAAAATGAATACTTGGTCCAAATATGCCTTGATATATGTTTTCTCTATATGTAGAGAAAACATACGATTCGATAGCGGGGTTCAAAAATTCTCAAAATACTTGCAGACTTCAGATACACAGCCCTATGTTTGCCTGTGTGAAAAATTTTCTTCTAAATAGGTCGATCCAAGTTAAATATTCAATGTTACACGTATTTAAGGAAATGTTTGGTACGTTTGCTTCTTGTTCACAATACAATTCACATAACAGCAATAAACTCAACAAACTGATCCTAATCAGAAATGGGAGTTTTCGTAAATTATTACGTTCTGCGTTCTGTAACACCGTTATGATGAAATTAAATAAATTTGAGATAAATATGTCACATAAGCGCAAGATACGTAACAAAATGAAACTGTCGAATAGTTATTTCCTCGCTGATTTCGATACCGTTGAAATATGTCACCATGGTCATTATTTCGAACAACTTTTTTCAATACATACAGTACTGTGAGTAATTATAGACACAAACACATTTTCTGCATTATTTCCTTATTATTTCCAGGAAAACAGTGATCATGCTTGGATATGTTAAGAGAAATTGTTTTTCCAAAGAGTAAATCGAACGCTCTAGTATATCAGGAGACACTATATGCTGAATTATTGCTTTTCATAACTCAAATAGAAGACAAAAAGACAATTTTTCAACAAGACAATGCTCCTATTCATACAGCCTCCGCTACAAAGAAGTGGTTTCACGATTTCGGAATAGAATTATTACCGTGGATTGCATTGAATCCTGATCTAGAATCGATTGAGAACCTGTGGAGAATTCTAGCAAGACACGTTTACTATCAGAGAAGCCGCCTATAGAAAATATCGTTGAACATAAAAAAAGGATGAAATCCACGTGGGTGAATTTTCAAACCGAAACTTTAAATCAGTTAATGAATAGTCTATCAAGCAGATTACTAGAAGTACTGACTGAAGACGTAAGAGTGGAGACTGAAAACGTAACAAGCTTAACATTGAATTTATTTATTTTTTTTCATAGCTAAGAACACAATTCTAGGAGAAAATTTAATTTTTCCTAGACTTCAAAAGAAGGAAATTTTCGTTTGTTGTATCTTCAGTGTATCTTCTATCATGAAATTATATAAACGATCTTGTTAATTTTTGTTTTAATATTATGAGAAACTTAACAAAAGGATTGTTTTATAATTATTTACTCGGGTACTCGATCTTAGTCTTCGAATTATACAGGAAAGTATGTTTGATATCATATACACGTGTATTTTCTTTCTATATTTTATACAAAGTTGTACATTAGATACTATGATTATTGCGTATCCAAATTATGATGTATGTAATGTATGATGTAGTGGCACCATTATCGCCACCGTCCACGCGGCTCGATTACGTGGTCTGACACTTAAATAGCTTAACCCTACCTACTCCCCTCCATTTGGAATTCAGTGACCAGAACGTTTCTTATTTTTTTCATTGTTTATACGCTACTATGAAGATATTAAAAAGGACCCCATTAAAATTCGTGAGGGGGTGAAACATCGACAGTTTCATACAACATATGATACGAAACATACTTTTGTATATATAACTCGAAAACTAAGATCGAACATCCATCATATGTATAGGAAAAAGTTATTCAGGATGATGACTAATAAAATATTTGAAGAGCATTGAAATCGATGAGAGACAGCTATTTGGTAGGTTGAGCTTTAGATTTAAATACGCAAAACATATGTTGTGTAAAATAAAATCATTGTGTTATATAACAAAATGTATTTTTTGTCCACTGATTACGTCTATCGTTCATACTTGACGCATTTATTTTAATTATCTAAGAAAGCTATTAATAAAAATTAATCCACAAATTCCACAAGCTATATCATTGTTAATTAATGATATTAAAACATCTTTTATTTCAGCAATGTTCTTAACTGAAAAACAATATCACAAGAAAAGGATTACATTAAACTACACCTTTAGAGTATCAATTCACGTGAAACTAAGAAATTGAAAAATCTTTTCCCATTTTTCACAAAGCTGAGATCATTCTTCATCTATTATATTATAACACAAGAATTCTACACTCTATACAATATTCCGATATTATCCTGAAAGGATTCAACGTTTAATAAATCCAAAAATACTCGTAAACCATTCCTCAAGATGTCAAAAATGCAAGGAAACCAAGAGGTAAGGGGATCTGAAAACATTTTCTCGTTTTGCACGGTTGTCTCGAATAGAACCGAAAGAACGACAAAGGTTTCTTGAATTTCTGAAGCAAGGCGGGATCGTAAATTTCGGTCGGCCATATTTCATCCTGGTATTTCATATTACGTCGACAAGGCGAACACTTTGCACTCCACTGCAATCACGGACAATGCGAGCATTCTATACAGTTATGAACTGTATCTACACACGGCCAAATTCCATCCCCTTTCATCCACTTCTTCGGGCTGCCGTCTATTTCATTTCACGCACTGTATTTTAACTTTTTCTTGATACTCTTTTTCTATCAGCTGCAATGCCTGAATGTAGTTGAATCTTTAGAATAAATGAAATTACAGCGTGAAAAATAAACATCTGAGTACAATAGCATTCAGTTGCATGAATACCCAAGATTTTACATTGATAGTAGAATAATTCTTTTATTGCTTTTGCATTGTTCATTTGCTATAAAATTTAATATTAATCTAGATTTAATGTTAGTAGGTTTAGTAGTAAGTTATATATAAAGTTAGATATTTTCATTTTGATATTAGAAGATTGGAAAATATGGTACATGTTTTATACATTTAACAGTTGATAGAATGTGATCCAGAAAATTTTAAAATTTATATACAATACAAATCCTCCTATGTAATAATAACAAATCATTCTACATATAATTAAAATTTTGTTAAGAACGGAATAATTACCCTGAAATCTTTCATTTACAATTCCGCCTTTGACAAAATGAAATATTAGAAATTTAAAAATCGAAGCACATCTTTGTACATTTTAAGAATTCGATACTCATTAAATACACAAGTTACTATAAGTCCTAAACAATAGAAATATTAAATGTTTATAAATATCAATAAAGTTATGTACTCTACCATAGAATTGTAGAAAAGCAAATATTTTTCAACATAATAGTACATTATATATGATGTTAATATAATATTACAATATTATGATGTAAACAAAAAAGAGCGTTTACATTGTAAAAAGGTTCTAGATCCATGTCCTTTTACCGTAATAAATATACGTCTCTAGAATTTGGCTACTTTAAAACTTTAATTTAGTATGATTATAACCATCACCTCCTATGTTCGTGATATCTTGAGGCTCATTTAAACCACAATGCAGCTATGAATACTTTTAAATAAGGCACTCACTCTCGTAAGAACTCATTATTTCCATACCCACGGACTTATAGTTATATGCAAAAATCTCAGATGCAAGATGAAAATGTTTTTCTCTTTAAAAATAAATTTGAGAATAGCTGAAATTATTCTCATTTTATTATTATCAATTCCACAATCACATCTAAAAAATATAATATTTAATTATAAAATCCAAAGATGGAAAATTTGAAATATTTAATATTTTTCTCTTTTCATAATGTGTTTCTTCTGAAAGGAAGAGAGAAAAATAGCGTGGTAATAAAGTATAAGACAAATTTTTTAATAAAATCAAATAACTAATTTACATTTTTTTACTTTTTCTCTTTTCTAATTTAATCTAAAAAATTTAATAAATGTTTTAAAACATTCAGAGCAGAGATCTATTTACGGTAGTATTTCCAAAAATTTATGAATCAGGGAAATCAAGAAAGAATGCAATAAAATGCAGAAGATATTTAACAATTAATTTTCACATACTAATATTCGACGATATTGATTAAATATATTTGATTTCTATCTAATGTTAGATCGTTAAACATTTTTTTACAGTACTGTACTTGCACAGTAACAAAATAATCAAATGGTTGTGGAGAAGGAGGGAGGGTGAGAGAAAAGATACAAAGACTAAAAGACTGGAAAAAAGAGAAGACTTCAATGGAAAACGAGTATCGGATTTAAAGTCCAATAAATCTACAGAACACCTGTATCAATCCACCTCGTTATTCACATTCTACGAAACTTCTTTTATCTTACCCTTTCCTGTTGATATTTGTTTTGTTTGTTTCAGTATAACTTTTATTACTCAATTATTTGATAAATAAAATAAAACGCTGTATGTATCCAGGAAATGAAGTTTAATTGATTTATTTGAAAAGGCAAAATTTAAGAAATCCACAATGCATATCAATAATAACAAAAATTTGATATATGAAAATTAGAAACAATTACACAGATAGAAGATCGAATAATCAATAGAAATTGAATACCGTATTCACAGTTATTGCATTCAAGGATGGAAGAATCGAAGAATCCAGAAATCCGGTGATCCCGGGCTTCAGAAGTCAAGAAGCTCAAGAATCCGAAAATTCAAAAAAATAAAAAGATTCGAAGGATCGGACATTGGAAAATTTTGAAGACCTTCAACAGCCAAAAATGAAATCTCGGAACTCAAAATCGATAGGAAGATTGCAGGAGTCTAAAGATCTGATAAGTCAGTAGTTAAAGATTTCAAGAGTCTCGAGAATAAATTTAGAGGTTTAATGATCCAAACTGCGACTACTAAGATGACTAGGTTTAACCTCCAAAGTATAGGACTAACCTCCAAGGTTTCGAGAATACAAGAATAGGAATTAGTTTATTAACGTACATATGATAAGTTTAATATAAGTGTTAATATAAGTGATAAGTCTAATATAAAGTGTTCAATGTTTTACACTTCCAGAATTTTCAAATCGATTTGATATAAGAAATGTAATATTTTAAACCTTATGTCAATATCTGCAAATGTGTGGACATAGTGCAATACCGGAACTATCCGGATACCATTCCTACACTAACAACAGAAAACAGACTATATATACAGTAACTACAAAAAGTATTGACATAACATTCTATTTATTTACATACGAATTACTTACATCGAAATACATTAAATTTCGTATTATTTGGTAATACTTTGACACGACTGCAAAAATTTGACACTTTAAAAATAAAATATAGAACTTGATAAAAAAAGCGCTTTGTGTAATCAATGTATATACGGCTTAACCGAGCAATGCTGAAGTTTCAATGTAGCTTACATAGTGCTTTTGGTTAAGTTGTCTTGCAGAAATTATCTTCACTGCTTCAATTTATTACGAGCCTAGAAGTCTTGCATCACGATTGGCTAGCTAACGTTCAAAAATATCTTACAAATTCTCCTCCCACTTTTTGACTGTGTCCCCTTCCGTCACTTTTACTCGGTCAAATTATATTCTTCTAAAACTTATTCAATTGCAATTGTAAGTTTAATACATAACAATTGATAAAGAAATAGATTTATTAGAGATATAATTAGAGAAAAAAATAAAATCTTTGGAAATAGCGCAGGTAACTAAAGAATAACAGCACCCTATGTAAATTTATATAAACTAAGTTGTAAATTTGCAATATTTATATCAATACGAATCTCGTTATTTCGTCCCTAACCGTGGGTCGATTTAACGATTTCCGTGCATCGAAGCACAAGACGTAATCAATTAGACTTTGCCCCAGGGAAATTAACATTTTGCGACGATTAAACGGTGGCAGGCTCGTGATTTCCTGTCGTTCGTGGCCATCGAATGATCGAGACTCGCTGGGAATATCGATTTAAGTATCGTCACCTCTCATCGTCACGAAAAAGAGTTCACGTGACTATGGTGTTTGCACATTTTAAACGACTAGCAGAAGTTATGCTATGCGAAAAGTGGTGACGAACCTCTAATTAATCCACTGTGTTTGATTAGACAACAATCAAACTGTGCCCGGAAATTAACTACCGCGAACCGCGGATGTTGTTCCGATCGTAGAAACGACGATTCCTCTTCGAATTGTTTACATACGGTCGTTTGCAGTTGAAGAAAATGTTTCTTCTGATCGATTACTAATATTAATATTATTGATATTTGTACATTTCCATTCGATTACTAAATTATAGAGTAATTACCTTTTATTTGAAATAAAAATAATGAATAAATATATCGAATAATTATTCCAAATAAAGTAACAAAAGAATCTATTCGAAAATAAAGCTGTTTAAATTTTAATTTGAGAAATAAATTGTTTCCAAATTATTTATTTACCAAATATTTGATCATTTCAAATAATATTAGATAGAAGATAAAGGATAACAGATAATTGTTTTATGTATAAAGAATACATTTATTGGTGTGAAATGTTCACCTTAAAATAGGAACATTTCATCAGATTAAATCAGCGTGAAAGTTAGGAAAGTTATGTATGCTTCAAAAAGCAGACTTACGCAGAGAATTTTAGAGTAAAAATTCCATCGACCATAAATATCTTTATATTTTTCTGATAAAATCAAATAACAAATACCTATATATCAAGTAAAATAAGTATTATAATAATTTATTTTTATTATTCAAATAATAATGTAATATATGTATTACATTATATAATATTATATATAAAGTAATGTAAAATAATAACTAAAATAATGTAAAGTATTTAAGAAAAAGTAACAAAGCGAGTAGCAGATAAAATAAAAATTTTATTTGGATAGTTATTTGAATATAAATTTATGTCGCTAATGCTTAATCCTAATACTTACTAGTTTTGATATACAATAATTTCTTTTATAGAATGATTTGTGATTTTTCACATAGAGTATTTGCATTACTCTTCTGTCGTTAATGATGAGTAAATGAAAAAAATGGAAGAGAAATTACATTTTTTACAAATAAGATAATAAATTAGCATTTTAGTTGCTGTTGACGTATATGGTATGTCGCATTAATTAATCTTGTTAATGCAATTGTTTCGTTTTTGTATGTCCGCGTTTTTGCGTTCTGTATGTTTTGACAAGATGACTTATAAATCTGAAAACAGACATGAAATTATTGTTATTAAAATTTTTGACGAAAAAGAATGTACAATATTAGAAATAAAATAATCATAACTTAGTAGCAGCGAATGTATTAAATGGATCTTTCAAATTTTACCAGGATATGTAAATATGTATTTATCAAGCAAATGATGAATTCAAAATTACGCATATAAAATTAGAAATGAAAAAATTAATTTGGATATTCGAAAAGATTATGAATCTATAATCAAAAAATGATCATTCCATAATTCTAAAAGAGCTAATACAAATTACGCAATAAATTACGCAATAAATAATCTCGATCAATTATCGGATTTTACATGAAACGAATAAGAATGAAAGAATCAATATAACCTATCTTTAATATAATACATTTGAAAGCAAATACAGTTATCTCTAACGAAATAGTATGGATTCAACGCTTGAAATAAACACGAAATGCTTAACAAGAAAGCTTTTAAAGGTATTACATTTTACATGTACAAGTATACTTTAAAATATCTACAAATTATAATTACGATATCAAAAATCTCAAATCAAATCAAAAGATTCTATTAGTACCAAGATAACAAAGAAACATTTATTCTCCACCTTTATACTCGAGATGCTACTAATTAATAACAGCTTGCTGGCGGGCTTACAGTTAAACGAATAGGACAAAAGAACGATTTATAATCGAACGATGATACGTATGCTTATTAAAATCATTTATTATGTATATAATCATGATATCACGTAATCCGCGAAATCATTGGAAATGGCGTTCTGACCTATCGGCCGCATATCAGATAATTAATTTCTCTATTCAAATTAATTTATCGCGCGCGTCCTATACTGTGGCGTAACTAATTAATTAGCTGAATAAGCGACTACGGCGAATCATCCATTTCTCGCGAAGCAATCGAGAAATTGTCTCTTCTACTCGCCTTTGTCGTTCATTGTCTCCTCGTTCGGTTTATTGGAACTATGTATTATGAAAATTTTCAATTGCCTTTCAAAGGAACGATGTTCTCACAGACTATCCTTTTCCTCTTTCTTTTTTCTCTCACTATTTTCTCCTTTGGTGATCCTTTTATGAAATTTTTTATACTTTCTATTATGCAGGATTCTATCACAATTTCTTTAATTCTCTCTTTCTTCGTCGTTGACTTTGTGAAATCTCTTCTTCTTTCCTATTTTTGTATTTTCCTATAAAATTTTTCTGTTTACATGCAGAGGTTTCTATCTTCTGGCTTTGCCTTCTTTTTTTAGGCAGCGGTAACGCTACGGCAACTACGCGATAAGTTCGTGTTCATCAAAACGGACAGTGAAGCACTGTATTGTTTTATATAATCCAATTCACACGAGCGATTTGCAGAAATTGGACACTATGTCAAATTTTCATTGTTCTTTTGCACTCGATTCATCAAAAGATTTCACGGTGATACGAAAATAATTGAAAAATGTTCGTTTTCTCTCAAATCGATAATACATAATATAAACATGAAAGTAAATGCGTCTTTGAAAAGCCTGATACTAGTGAAAAGATGTACCCACTATCTCCTTTTCGTGGTAGATCGATATACTTTTAAATAACACATATGAAGAAAATACATGATTTTATGATTTTGGTAACGGATTATCGCATCCATGGCTAAATTGTAACCGAGCAAGTATGCGATATGAAAGCTGTTGGATTATTATGGGAAATGAGTGCGTATGTGACAGTATGCGATAGTACAATTTATTCAACATATTGAAAATAAGTTATCTTTCTACATAAATTATATAGATATACCAACCATTTGTTTAGTATCAATGGACGCCGATATTCTTTTCCTTTGTTTCGTTTCTGACGGCTAGTTTTTAAGAGTTCAATCTAAACTATAGACGTTCTTTCTTTGAACATAAATTAAATAAAGAAATAATTACTACAATAAGAAATTGTTACATCCTCCAATTTATTGCCTATAACCAGTACAAGCGGTGGCAGACACAAATCAGAAATAGAAAAAGGGGAAAGAATTTTATATAACAAGAAAGGACATGAAAAACAAAGAGAGAAAAGCGATATACGAAGAGTACGGAGGTAGAAGTATAAGATCCAGTGAAGACAAGCGACCTTTTGACGCTGCGTTCTCGCTGCATTATTTGTCTGTCTTCGTTGTTTTTGACTACTTAACGAGAACACTGCGCCAAGAAGCCGCTTGGTTGCACCGAACCTTAGATTTCTATCTGTTTTCAACATGATTTCTTTCTCTTCACTTTTCATGTCCTTTCATGTTGCACAAAATTCTCCTTGTTTTCTCTAACTCTCTATAAATCGCTATATTTTTCTATTAGGATCTTGCAGATTCTCGTTTAATATGTAAAATTTTATTTTTCTTTATTTCACCATATAAATTCTTTATTCTTTTCTTCCTTTCCATTATATAATCGTGCCCATTCCGTTCCTTTATAGCCTTTCTCTTCTCACATACCTTTCTATGAAATAGTTCTCTTCTCTTTCTGTTTCTTTCCTCTTCGACTTTATAAACCCTCTTTTCTTCCAATTTCTCTTCTCGATAGAGTTTTCTCTTCTTTCATTCCTTCCACGGAAAATTTTCATTCTTTTTCTTCTTTTTTTTCTCTGAGAGTCTTTATTCTTAAATTTCCCTTTGTAGAAATTTTCCATTCTTCGTTTTTTCAATTTTCGAAATTTTCTCTCTTCGTCTTTTCGTTGGATTCTATTATGTAGGGTGTCTCAGATTTTTCCTACTAAACGTTGTCAGTACATTCCACAGATTAAAAGAAACAAAAATTGTCATATAAACATATTAATGTAAATAACTATTATAAATTACTATTATATTATTTATATTAATTAAGAAATCGAAATTAAAGTATTATGTCTACCATTGATAATGTTTTTGATAGAAATTGTGATACACATCGAAGGAGCGATCTTTCAACATAGTTACCTCTTTTGTATCTTTCTATTTAATTAAAACGCTCGAATGATCGCGAACGAGATCAGCAATTATAATGTGTTATTCATTAGCCATGCCGTACGTTGTGTGGCAATTAAATTGGAATTTAAGAACAATCCCCGTATGAGAGGAATTTAATTATACAGCAGCTTCGATTGATTTCCGATTCATTTAAGGAGAGATCGATAATTAATCGACCAGTCAGCGCTGTTCGATTCGCAGCACTATTATAATATTGAAGACCAGAAACGAACAAAAAAGCACGCACGCGTATCAGAATTTCTGCCGAAAGCATTTGACTTGGAACAAAATATGCATATGTTATTCTATCGAAGTTAATATAAATTTGATGGTTTTTACCCGGTACGTTAGATAAACTGAGAAAAAGTTTGGGAATTGGAATATTAGTTTTGTTGCGATTCGCTTTATTTCTATTTCTTCCACAGTAATTATTATCTGTTTAGGCTTAATTTTTTTCTTGTTCTTATATTTCTAGTATTTAATACTTCTTATTATAGTAAGATAATAATAATAGTTTACTAATAATAATAAGGTAATAATAATGAAACATAATAATATATAAATAAATTTCTTATAATATAGAAATAATATAAAATATTTACATGATAATTACTAATATGATCCTTTTAATATTGTTATAATATATAATATTTTGGGACTTCTTTGACGGATAAACGAGTTCCAATTGCTTTAATTAAATGATTAGTTCAATGAGTTGATTCTACTGCACAAAATGAAATTCTTGATAAATCTTACGTCTAATTATACCGCACTACAATCATACCATATTTTTTTCTTTCATTTTTACTTATATAATATGCTAAAAAATGTTTTCCGTAAAAATACTGAAATGCTCTTATGCTTACTCCTTTCACGCTGTAAATGTTACAAGAGCGATCTTCCAAAACTCTAAAAACTAATAAAATAAGTAGAAGTTTACACGACTTCAATTTTTCTTCCTTTTTCCCAAAACTCGAATTGATACCTTCATTGCAAACTTCGTTTCATTGCGCCATCCCTGCACTAAATCGATAGAATTCAGCTGAAACTCGAATCTAACGACAACGTACCCTAATTTCAATGCAGATTAACGCGTACAATATCTCGAGTAACGAATATCGAATAACACAATCTCTGGCACCGATACAACCGATCTAGTAATAATATCCGTAACAATAATAATCACGACGATGGTGATGCTAATAACGTCAGTGCCGATTATGTTAACCGGCGGTTAATAATGATCCCTGTATCCTTACGTCGTCGAATCACCGAGGTATAGAGGGGGCCGTTACTGGAATGACACGAAGGTAAACGGTGCACGCTTCCAAACTGCATCCCACCGTTCAATCTATTTAATTAACGTGGCTTCGCTGGTAAAGTGCTATCAAGGCTTTCGGCAGCACGAACTGAGCGAACAAGCCTTTGTCATACGGCGAGCGTCCGCTCTTATTTTTCACCACCGTCACGTGAAGAGACAGAAGTATTTTTTTGGCACTCTTGTTCGCGATTTTAGATAAATTGGAATCACCTTTAAGGACCACTATCTGAATTGAAAACAGTCGATTAATTTTTGCTTATATGCTGCTTTCATTATCATTTCCTTTAAAACCCTTTCGCTGTCGTTGAAAGTAGGAAAGGAAGGAAGAAGTTAAATTTAAGGGAAAAGTCGCTGTTCACGGCCAAAAATTCAAATTTTTCAGATTTTGCATAATATAACATATATCTTTTCGTGTGTAATAATAAAACATGCTACGTAGACAATCCAGGTGGATTTTACAATGCTTTTCATACATAAGTTGTGAGTAAATCGGTTCTTACTGCAAGCCACGTGTATGTGACATATTGTTAACTATTCGGTGCACTTGATGTTACTTGACGAATAAAAGTTTCGATAACGAAATCAAAAAGAACGAAAACAGCTATGTTTGCATCTTACATCGAGCGCCGAGCGATCTGCGAGTGATATGTTAGTGTCTTATCTCGCAAATCATTCGCGTGGCTACTTACACAAAATCTAATATCTAATGTTTTGTGTTCAGAAGATGAAATCTATCGCCTAATGATAGGTATGTACAATTTTTGTCAATCCACAGGAAAATTTTGAAGTAACGTAAAACAATGTGTCGCATTATCTGAGCAGTGATAATTTTTTGTCTATAATACATAGAAGTATACATATACGGGAAAATATATTACAATTAACGTTCTTATAACACACACAGTTATCAAAATTTGGTAGTAATATTATTTTATTATAGCCATCATATTTTAAATCTCGTTTTCAAGATTTTACATGCATCCTCTCTTGTTCCCTAGATGTCACAACATCGAAAGTAAAACACAACGTTGAAAGGATATGCTTTTCATATCCTTTTCTTGTGCTCTAGATGTTGCGCGTGTTTCAGACTGTATTACTTTTAATTATTTAAATAAGATAATTCTTTAAAAAAGAAACACATAAATTATCTAAAATTGTTGATGATAGAATTATCTCTAAAATAATTGGCTGTAAATATAAAAGATTGTAAAATCGTTTTGAGGATAGACAATACCATCGTCATATCCCATATCAACAGGATAGGCAAAACCAGGTTCGTCAAATACCATAATTTAGTAAAAGAGATATGTCAATGGGATAGGGCAATGGGTCGAAAAGAGGAGAATAATTTTATTTGCGTCATACATTGTTTCGAAAGAGAACACAGAAGCAAATATTCTATCTCGAATAAAGAATGAGAATGACGAGTGGGATAATTTGGTTTTCGATAAAGTTGTTCGAAAATTTGGTAACGGGGAAATAG
Organism: Bombus difficillimus; assembly: GCA_014737525.1. NCBI lineage: Eukaryota > Metazoa > Arthropoda > Insecta > Hymenoptera > Apidae > Bombus > Bombus difficillimus. The sequence continues at coordinate 667,799 of JACXIT010000135.1, read as the reverse complement.
ATTTATTCGGTATGAGAGTAAATAGTAAATGTAATCGTTTCTGTTCCTGGTTACCTGAGAAAAAAGTAAAAAATCTAAACTCGTCTACAAGGTCGTGGTCCGATCAGAGGTTATTTGCTTTTTCTCATTTTTCCTTATGCTACTATTAAAGACTTTAGTAAAATAAAATAAGACAAAAGCAAAGGGCGTTAGGGATTTTGATCGCCCCAAATTGGTCGAATCAAAAATAATATCCGGTTTTCAAGTGACTCCTCGCGGAAGACTCGATTCTGATCTCGTTTTGTCTCCACGTAGATTGAGGAACCATCCCCGGGCAGGGCATCTAAGTTTAATAGCAGGAAGATTATCTGCCAAGCATTTACGAAGGGTGGGGCGAACCAGACAACAGCAGATATTATGGTAGCGACACTGGCAGACGCAACTGTGAAGCAGTACGAGTCGCCTCTGCATCAATGGCAAATTTTTGCAGGAAGATTCAATAGAAACTTCGTCAACCCTGAACGTAATAGCGCCCTAGGTTTCTTAATGGGATGTTTTAACGCAACAGCGCCTTATGGCACGTTGAATCCTCACAGGTCTGCAAATTTCCTTATTTCAAGTCACAAGCTCAAAGAGGATAAAGTGATTGCCCGTTTCCTGAAAGGAGTTTTCAAAATAAAGCCTGCTCGATCAAAGCATGTTTATACTTGGGACACATCCATAGTGCAGCTGTATACTATTTACAAAAGCTTTATCCGTTAGAAGAATTATCTGTAAAAAATGTAATTAAGAATACACAGCAATGATGAGTACAGCTGACAGAGATCAAACTTTCGGAAACATTACAATCATTAATGTATATAAATCTCCAAAAGAACTGGAGACTGAAATCCTCGACGACACCAAGACCTCAGGTCAGCAATATATATAAGCATACATATAATATAATATATAATATATTATAATATATAATATACATCTACATAAGAGCTTAATGTTAATCAATAAGTTTTTGGTGTCGGTATTTATTGATTCACTCAGATTTGCTTTGTATAATCTGTATTTCATTTCCAAGTACAAACGTGCGAACACACCGGATACACAGAGATAATTAACACGTGGACGGCGTCTAAAACAAAAGAGCGTCGTTAGAAGTCGTACCAACTTAGATTGTAAGAACTAGTTATCAACTATTTCCTCGACACTTAATTTAGTATCGTTCTAGCAGTATTCGCTTTATTGCATAAATAGTGCAAATATTAAAAAGGTTCGTCACTTGTGATTAAGGGGTAAATGAAAGGACAATTGCTCTATACGTCAACGTTATTGTAGATAATTCGAGCATGTAACTAAAAATGAAGTATTTCAATTTAATTCAATTATATTTTATGTAATAACAGTATAATTAAAAAAATATTACAATTTGAAGAAAAATTATTTATATATTTTATATTGTATTGTAATTTTATATTATATTTTATATTATATGGTAAGTAATGAAGACACTCTTACAATAATACAGAACCAGCAAATAACTTTAACTAGCTAGAATATACAAAGTATTAAAAAAGAGTGAACGATGTGTGTATAAGGTATGATTTTACACATACAGATGATGAAGAAAATTCGTGTGCAGAAATGTTGTTTGAAGCTTATTTTTGAAAATACTTTTGAGTTTATTTTCCAATTTTCTTAAAATGTTAAATTCAAAAATATGAAATTTATTAACATAACTTACAAACGTGATAAAACGGCTTGTACTAAAATTTTAGCAAAATCGCGTACAATATTCGCGAATTGCAAAAACAAATATAGACATTTTCCATACGAATAAACGATTGGAGACGAATGTTTAGTTTCTTGAACAAATAGCACAAGTTTGAAAAATTTCATACAAACTTCGATTCATAACTCGAGTGAGCGATATGTTCGTTCGTTCGTGATTTTTTCAAAGGTTATTCGAGAAATACCTATTCTAAAACGATGAAAGTTTACATTTCACGCTGCCTGGGATATCGCGTTCGTACATTGAAATCCATCGATCGAGCTGGCAACGTGTTCACAATTTGTCGCGGGCCAAAAACGGAGTTGTGGTTTATGGTCCATAAAACGATTCAGGCTTTCTATAAACAAATCCACTTTCAATTTGTTCGCATCCTCTTACTAGAAATGCACTGCAATGTTAGATATCGCTGAAAGTTGTCGACAGCAATCGAACGCCTACGATCATATCAAATTCTTTTGTTTTTCTATCTTTTCTTGTATTTTACAATGAACAAATTTTCCAGCTGTATATGTTTCATATGTTTCTCATTGTATCATTTTCGTGAATCGATGTCAATTTTCTAATTATTTCTTGTAAGTGATATATTTACTAAATCAGAAAGATCGGTTTTAAAATTTGGAAGTATTTTGGATTGAATGGAAATATATGAATTTAAAGTCATATACATGTATAATTTAGTTTTGCGAAATTTGCATTCAAGTTGAATATATAAAAATTCAAAATTTGATTTAACAATTTAATATAGATTTCGATAAATTAAAATTGGATTAAAAGCTGGGGTTTATTTGAAAATTGTATCAGTAGCAATCACGTACTTATTTCAGTTATTGGAAATGTAGCAATTAATAACATTACACGAGTAGCGTAAATTAAACGGAAAAGTATGATACCGATATGCAAGAAGTTAACATAAGAAAAGATTATTTATAGGAAAATGTATCGAACAAATGTTACTTTAGTCTTCAAACTTCCTTTATCACTTTAATTAAAGAAAAGACTTATTCCAAGTATAACCTTCAATTTGTAATTACAAAGAGTTATGCAACTTGAAAGTACAGTTCCTATATATTATATACAAGTACCATTATTAGTATTCAAACTCAACAATCTATATGTTATCACAATATATAAGTGTTATTAAAATGTATTAATTGCTGACGAAGAAATAACTAAATATAACTTCATTACTTTCTTTCTTACCTAATTATTTCTTTATAAGCTATTGAATAATCAGATATATTAATATTATAAATTTACATGTAGATCCACCGTTCTAAATACTATTGCGAATTTATTAGAATAACTTTTTTATCAGACTAATGGAATCATTTTATTTATTTATTTTATTTACTATCTAATTCATATATCGTTACGAAATTAAGCATTCCAGATATAAAGAATTTATTAATTAATAAAACATAACATTTCATTCTAATATAGTTTTTTTCTGTTCTAATCTAATAAGAATATATTTTATTCTATATCATTTTGCCTTATAACATCTATTTTCCATCTGTAACTACTTTAATTACTTTTCAATTCAATTAACAACTTTTGTATCTTAATATATCTTGTTATATAATATTATATAACTTGCGCAGCGAAAAAGAATATCGCAAGAATAAATGTAAATTATAAAAGAATTGTTTTAAAAAAATGATTTATCCACTTTTTTCTTTAAAAAATGTAAAACATAATGAAAATATTAGAAATGTAAAATATAGGGCTTAAACCGTAAAAATTTGTGTACCAATACATAATGTTACGGTAAACATATAGCATGTCTCAGTCGTACAGAATATTCTGTAAGAATAAAATTTTGTAATGGTCTAAAAAGAAAATTCTTTACATTCAGAAATATAACCACGATTATTAGACAAAATAACTGTGTTCGTTCGCATCACGATGCCATCACGTCCAAACTCTTTGCTAAACTAAATTGAACGCAAATAAAATTACTTTTAAATAAGCAATTACTCTGGCACTAATGGCAGAGCGAGCGTAATTAAAACAGCGACCAGAGCCGCGCGTAATCCGACAAATTTCCTGCATACAAATCCGTCAAATTAAATCTCCTTGTTCCACGTGTGCAACGCCACGACTCGCTGCAACGCTTATCTAAAAGATAGGAACAGGAACTGTACTAGAGTTTATGAAAAGATGTAAAAGAAATAAAATCATGAATTATGGTTTATAAGAATATGTATGTATTGTTATGTTTTTCAGAGTTTTATAGAATTTCAATGATTTTTTACTTTTTTTTCAAATAAAAAATTTAGGAAATATGTATTTTTGATCAGTGGATTTGTTAGTATCATGGAATTTCTATCATATTAGGTCTTTAATCTTCTTGAGTTAATAAAAAAATACACCATATGTAAATATATAAGTACACGTATATATGTACAGGCTCACGTAAATGTTCAAACATTTGTAAAAACTTATTTTGAATATGTTATATGTGTGCAAAACATTTTATATTACATGAACGATGCAATTTGTTTATCACAATCACATTGGTAAAGTTTAAAATAAGCCCGAAAATGTACATTGAAGTTATTTATAGCAAGATATTTATCGTAAACATAAGCTTGATAAAAATCACAAAATTATATAAATAGTTAATTATCCATTATATTAGTAAGCTTCAATACTTAATGAGACCATTTCTAGCATTAGTGTAATAGTATTAATGCATTTCTAGCATGTTTACTAAATATATGTGTTTAAAATAAATATGTTGTAATTTGTATATACATTTACGTTTATCGTATTATCTATCATAAATTATGTACATTTCTATGTACATTTTAAAATTTGTGTTAAATTTTACAATTTTACAATAATATAATCTTTTCTATAAAAGCATTTCATATGACACATGCAATTTGGACAATGAACAAATACTTTTATAAATCCTGTATATTAATATTATTATATAATATTAATATAATGTATAAACATTATGTATAGACAAAAAACAGAGTAAGTACACGTTCCATTTTTTACAGGGAAGCAGTTTTTAAATTCAGTATATTAAATTCAGTAGCTATCAATTAATGTTATCAAAATTGTCGTTTTATTTGATTTTCGGACTAAATATGATATATTACTTGTCATCATATTAAAATATTGTTTGTTTCAATAATTATATCTCTAGCTACTATTACACTTTATCGACTATATCTGTACACATAACAGATATTTTCCATCTTTAATTATTTTATATCAAAGTATTCCTTTTTGGTTACAAATATATCACTAGAAAAGGAGAATCACCAAAAATATAATCATGTATGTTCTTCTTGTGACGTCTATGGGTCATATAATAATGTAATTACATATTGTTACGTACCTATAAATCACATACAATATCATTATAATATCAATACCCTATATAATAATCCTGAAGGCTTTTACGAATTATTATTGTCAATTATACTTTTTTTTCAGTTTCAGTTTTGTATAAAAAGAACTAGTGTAATCTGCCACACGTATAAATTTATATATCAAACACATTTGAATATCATATCAAATACATCAATCAAGAAAAACGTATAACTATTAATTACAATTAGTAATTATTTCTAAATTTGTATTTGTATCTCATGCAAATAATCTCTATGATATTAGTAGTAATTACTCATTAATATTAGATAAATATAAAAGCTATCTATTTACAAACACAAAAGTAAAATTTACTTTCAGCAAATATTTCCCAGGAAACTTACCGAAAATCTACGGAAGCACCCTCGTACCCTGAAATACAAAATACAGATGTTAATTAATTACTCGAACGACACATATACTACTGTATTTCACCGATACTCATTTAATGGCACAAACTCCTCGCATTGAGGCTATTTATTTATCGATTTACCTCTTACCTTACGATTTATTTTAGGTCTATAATTCAAAATGTGTCCTCGAACTATATAGAGCATACAGCCTAATTAAGCGATTTATTTTACTGGAATAAATAGCAACGATATTCGAATCAGCAGAGAGAAAAACTCGCTGAAACGTTTCGTAGTTGGACAAACTTCCTGAAACTCGTTGAGTAGGAAACTTTTGGGGGTTTCCAGGCTGAAAGCCTTCTCGTTCGTCAAGTACGTTAAAGAGAGTGCAAAAACGCCGCTGGCATTCCCTGGCTGCCACTGATATCGCCTCAAGACTGAGTTTTATGGGGTTTCCTCATTATCAGCCATTATACATACGTGGTTCTTATCGACTTCAAAAACCTTACTTAAAATTTCGTATAATAGATAAACCTGCAACGGTAATTTATAAATACAGAATATATGGTACATGAGGATCGCTTGGACTAAAATACATTAATACGAGTAATATATTAGTCTCATAGAAAGAAAACATAATAAGTACATTTTTACTGACTTTTCAATTTTAATGTCACTTTATGATTGTATAGGGGAATTTCAACATAATATGATTGAAAATTGTAATAAACGATATTTTAATATCTTCAATATTTTAATATTGTGATGAAATCTTACTTAGTTTCAAAGCCAAATAAAAAGACAATTTAGATAGCATGGAATATTGATGGCAATATATTTTCAAACAGTTGTATAGAAATAGAAATGTGACCCTGTAGCCTTCAAATGTAAGAGAACTTTAAGTACAGAAGTATATATAATTTAAACATGATTAGGATACTAGGAATTTATTCAAAGCGTTTACTATAGATTTGTTTTCAACTAGAAGACAATTTCGTAAAAAAAGTGAGGATATAAAGTGAGAATAATACAAGTGGATAATGATAAAAAGAACAGCGAGACTGTCTGTCTACACGGTGTAAGATAACAAACCCAATATTGCACTGATTTTCAGAATTGCACGTGGCAATCCTCACTGATAATGTATGAAACATGTGAGACTAAAGCATCGAAAAAAGAAAGTAATTATTAATAGGTAGGAAGTAAATTAATTTCCGAGATTGATGAATATGATAATAAGAATGCATGTAAAGCTTGCAATAAGAATGTATGTAGTACTAATGTGAATGTGGTTTTATTTGACTACAATAAACAGTTTTTGAGTTACGTTAGCAAATTAATAGCATTTGTTTTAAAATTATAATAATTGTGGAGTAAAATGATACATATTTGGGAAACCTCATCATCCCAAGTTTACAATACGAAGAAAACATTTGCTGCTTTAAAATTAGAAAAAACATTTAAGTAATTTTCAAATTCATCACCCGATCATTAATTGTATGTATAATTTCATCATTATTATATAAAATAATTATTAATTAAATGTATATTATTGAAAATTTTCATTAAATTAACATTTTGTACTTTAATATACTCGTAATTTTCGAATTTGTATAATTACCTTCGTAATGATATTCCATCCAAAAGTGAAAAAAAATCTCGCAAAATGTATTTTTGAGGAAATTAGATAATTATTACTGATGGTCACTTAGGATGACAAATCGAAAATGACAAAAAGACACTTGATTCTATTTTATAAACAATATTCTTATAGCTGATAAATTTAATTAATAAATTAATGTACTATTATATTTTAAAAAATTCTTTTTTTGAAAAAATAATATTTTTTTAATTGTGCCATTTCTAATATAAAGATATTATGTATTTATTGTAAATGACAACTTCAAATAACGTAAAAAATAAAATATGTAATAGAAGGAAAGAATGAACGAGCGCAAGTGAACAAGTGAAATAGAACCGTTTATATTAGGTTGTCCGAAAAGTGTCTTTCTTTCGCAAACGTGTTTTTTACAACAGTGTACCTTTATACAAACGTGAAACTAAGTCTGTGAAATGTCGTAGTGTTTATTATTTCCTCATAAAACGAAGGAAACTTTTCGGACAACCTATAGTTACACAATTTCTGTCTTTCTATGCACCTACATTACTATGTAAAAAATCTTGGGCCATTTTCAATAATAACAATTTTGAACCCATCCTCCATAGCAACAATCATATTTTTAGAAAATATGCTTACATGACGTTACGTAGGAAGGAATCTTTTGATATTTCTCTTATAGCGCTACTTATTTGTTCATTAGAAAGAAGAGAATACCTGATGAACATATTGATTGGAGCACGATTAATGTGTGTAGCGGAAGTGTGGACAAAATAGCAAAAATTTAAAATAATTTCATGAAAAGGAGCATGGGATTAGAAATGTTATATTTAACAGGTGAAAGCAGGAAAATAGAATATCGAAATACAGAGAAAGATTATGGCTAGCAAATACCTATTGAAGGACTCGAGGAAGCAAAGTGGCTAAAGATATGCCTGATATAGCGGAGTTTCTTAGTAAGAGGACTAAGAAACAGGATACCGTTGCAATGGATGAAGATGACGAGGAAAACGTTCGCGGGAACGAGAGACAGAGAAATTTTAGAAGTAATAGAGGGAGAAAGAGAGAGAGGAGAGAATAGTGTCCAAAATCTCGAATTAAAAATTTCTTAAGAGTTAACAATAAATTGAAAATAACATCAAGTATCTTTAATATTCATTTAGTAGGTGATTTAAATTTTTGCACGGTACTGTAATTTCTAAGGCACCCATTATTTCGGAAAGAGTTACTACATAAAAATTCGCCGAATCTATAAAAGTTCGTAAATTGTGTACACAACAATACCGATAGACATTTTACGGTGGAAAAAGAAATTGGATGTTTTCATGGAACAATGAAATGTGTATCAGGCGGATATTTGTCGGAAACACCTTAATAGATTTCTCCATAGTTGATTCCGGAAGTAATTCAGGCCGAAGATTTTTCATTTCCGTACTGCCACATCGTCCATATCTACTGGCTTTTATCTTTTCATATAGTTCATTCAGGTAAAGAAGTAGAACATCAGTTCCATCTAGGAGTCTGAATTTAAGTTGCCAATTCTTTCATATTTTATCATTTTCTTATCTTGTTCCTTCCAACTTTTCATAATTGCCAGTAACTTGTCATAATCGACTTTTTAATTACATCAAAGGCATAGAAATTGAAAATTTGTAGAAACAATTTTTATTTAGTAACTGCTATAATTATTTAATGAAGTATTTATAGACATTTCAGTTCACTTATATTTTTTCCAAAAATTCTGTTAGATATCTTTTTGTTATATAACATTTTACTCCATTTTGAAGCGTCGTACATAATGCTTATTATTTTCAGATTCTTATTTACATGCTTCTAATTCACAAATTTGTTGAAGATGGTGCAATAAACACAACTCTAATCTTAATCTTTACGAAATGAGATTACTTAGCAAATAGTACTTGATAAGTATCTAACTTAGCAAAAATTAACTTTAAAAATATAAGTATATATTTTTAAAAAATAATTATTTACATGAGCGCACAATTCACTGATTTTGATGATCTTGAATTTTTGCTATGTACGTTATCGTTACTCGGTCTTAGTTTCCAAGATATTTACAAAAACTTCAATAGAATTTAAGTTATGATTACGCTTTACTCTGGAATAACCGGCAGCATTTTTATATAGTCCAACCTAAACTTAGCTGATTGATTGCCATTTTAATATTGTATAAATAAAGGGAAAAATAATGCGTTATGATTTGGACCACACTAATATTTGGCCTTCATAAATATTTAGCGGCTAACAATGTTAGCTTAAAATAATTTCTTATAAATTTACCGATGTATCGAATATTGCACTTGATTTTGATCTTCAATTGATCAAAATAATGTGTACAAAATGCATACGTGTCTCCCACACGCAATCTAGTAATTATCACGCACGGTCTCAGTTTGTAAGTTATACGCAAAACTATGTTCAGTAGTAGGTAGTATATTGTAGGCTGCAATTAATTGAGATTTAGAAGTTAAAGGTAACATGTTTGTTGTATCTTGTTAAGCGTAGGTAGCTTAATTGGGAAAGCCTCATCATACAAGCGGAATATCAGGGTTCGAATCTCGATCCAGCATACCGAGATTGGTCGAATATTATTTCTCTCCTTACAGTATGTAATTAATAATAAGTAGTAGTAATCGAATTTATGCTGTACTTATAAGATCGAAAGATAACATCACCTTTAGCAGGATATTGATCTAACCCAATCTATAGTCTAGTTGTCTTTTTTTATCTATATTAAAAGCAATTAGCAATGAATTAAGTTTAACTTGGGCCTATATAAAATCGGAGTGACCTATACGTCAGAATAAAGTGTACCATAAAGGAAACTACATTCAGTCGATGATTTTATGTGAATACATAACTAAGGCGGAGGCATGTATAGAGAAAAATTATTCAGTATGATGACTTTGGCAACATGTTTCAAGATCATCAAAATCGGTGAGGTGTGCCCTGATGTAAATAATTAACTTTATAAATTTACCAAAGTAATCACTTTTAGAATTAATTCACGAAACTAAATCATGTCCATGGTATATGTACTCTGATCTTTGTACCTATTCTTATACCTATATCTGTATCGTAAACCTAAAATCTAGAAACAAATAAGACACATTGAGAAACTTTCTTAGGAAACTCATCAACGAAACGAACTAAACTGCCAAGAACTATCGTATCTTCGAATATCTTCATACTGGCGATCTATTCTACTTCGATTAAGTCGTTATCGAGTCTGGCAAAGTAAAATGTTGATAAATTACACGAGAAATCCGACTCATCGTCGAATTGCTCGAAGAGTTCTAATTGGCCGTTAAACACTTACTTTTTAATTCTATAACTGCAATTATGAGTTACATTCTTGCACACCTCGTTGCTTATGGAAATTAAAATAGCAGTTAGAGCTGGCACAATAAGCGTGTCATACTCGAAGAAACTGCCTTCCTTACGGGTCTTTCAGTAAACTTTACTTACAGTTTGTTCGAGTCACAAATAATGGACTAGTCTTCACAGTGAAACAATCGAGGACTTTGAATCAGAAGAAATACCTTGGAAAATACCTCCCTCCTTTATCTTCGTATAGAAAAAAGAAAATGTTAATTGCGATGATGCGGAAAGCAACGAGAATATTGCATCTCATCGTAATGCAAAATTTATATGCATTCTGTACGGCGTTTTATATGTCTAAGCTAAATATCTTTTTGTATCGAATAACTATGAAAGTCTTGACATCGTCTATAACACAAAAGAAAAGTGCTGCTTTTTTTTACCAAACCTGTACAAATGAATCAAGTTTCTTGTAGTTATGTATCTAGAATTCAAATAATTTGAATTCGAGTTTGTGTTCATGCAATATAAGTTACTTGACTTCACGTTTGTGTTCATACAAGTTAATCGTTTGATTTCGAGATTGTATTTATACAAGCGAAATCGTTTAACTTCAACTTTGTGTTCATATAATGCAAGTTACTCAACTTCACAATAATATTCATACAAGTTAAGTTATTTGATTTTAAGTTCATGTAAGTTAAGTTACTCGATTTCAAGTTCAACGCTCATGGTATGTGTATGTATAAACATGTTCTTATTTTAATTAAAGTCGACTTCTATTTTATTGATAGCACCTAAAAACAGAACATCTAAATGTGTCAAGTGTTATAAATCAGAGCATAACAAACTGAGCCGGATAATAGCATAGAAAGATACTTTTTATACCGATCAATTTCCAATTTAACTAATCTACTAGAGAATACAAAGATTAATCAATGGATATAAAAAAATGTATGATTCTATTTGAAAAAGTAGTGGTGACTTATACATATTCAAAATGTCACTTTCTAACTAGACATCTACACTAAATTATATATTATTTAAAATCGTTTCATTTTTCCTCATGAAATTCTTTTCTGCCTTCTATCGTTTCAGGGCTATAGCTTGTCCCAGCATGTCACCTGTATTTCATGTTATTTTGCTAAACATTCTGAATATTTGTCTTCAAATTTGATAATGTAGTGATATGGTATAGTAATAAATTAAATAAATGATGCAATTGCTATATCTATATCTATACGATATACAATATATGATCGTTTTGGTATTTAATAATAAAACAATAATTGTAATTATAATAATAATTTGAACAACAACCGTATATGACACTTTTCTTTTATTCATAGAATGGTATTTGTAATCAATTCCCCAAGGAAAGTATGTGACATATAATAGCTATAAAAGTCAAACATCTCCACATGATTCCAATTGGATAGCATGTATTGTACTTACGTTACAGCAAAATAAAAGTTTTAAAGATATGAGAGGATTTTGTTTTATGGACAGAACGAATATACAAAATAGTCAAAATAACGTAGAAATTTAAAACATGTGTCGTGATAAACCGCTGCGGAAGGGAATTGCACATAAACGCGAAGGAGTTCGCGTGGAAATTATGAGGTCGGCTCTTAAACACGACATCGCGGGCTTTCCGTGCTTTCCACTGAAGTAATTCCGTTGGCGCAGCGCGGCGACGACAGTCGCTCGGCATTACTCCTATATACTCGAGTAAGGACCGATAACGAGTATCGAGACGTTCATGGAGGTGCCCACGGCCGGAAATGGATTCAATTTTCCTCGAGCAACCGGCGCGAACCAATCGGAACGTATCCTCATGACCCACCGAATTTCAACGTAAACGACCAAATAAATCTCTTATGACTTCTACTGAAATCTCCAACACTTCTAAGATCTGAACTCACTTGAGACGTATACAGACATATATTATAGATAAACCTCTACTTCCTCCGTGTAAAGATGTGTAAATCTCTCGATACGATAACCGCATTTCTACCTGTGATTATCTATTATCGACCTGTAGATGTTTATATAAATACAATTACTCGCATTAATATTTAGTCACAATGCTACATTTGTTGCTTTGTATAAGAGAGGTTGATATGTGTAGTATACATGTATGTATATCGTGTTACTTGTTTTACGAAAACATGAATCATTTATTGTATCTTGAAAATAATTTCGTAAACAATTTCTTCCCAACAATAACATTTAATTGTACGATAGCTGTAAAAATAACTTCGTTACAGTTTCCTGATTATGTCAGTCAAATAGAAATATACAAAAGATATAATTAATATTATTAAGAATAATTAACTAAAGTAAGTATTTCTTTATGTGATGAAAAAAATAAACATAACTGAACGTAAATAAAATAATTTATTAACTTTTTATGTGTATAGTTAACAGAGCTATTTGAAATCTCATTAGCATTTGAACGAAACACAACCATCATGATTGTATTGGTAAAATTTGAAATAAATCTATGACTGTATTTATACAATAGGTACAAGATATTTATTGAAAGCATACACTTCGCAAAGGTTATTGAAACATTTGAACAATCAATATTCACTATATTTTTATATATATATCTTATATATCTTTAGCACTAATTGTATACTTAAGACTATTATTTATGCTGTATACTAATTGTTGCGTCGGGCGACGCTCGACCTCGACCGGACCACACACCGCTGGCAGGATGATATTCAGATGTCTACACATCCGTACTGCGTATCCTCAATAGCCTCAAGGACCCCCCCCCCCCATAGCTCTCGGAAATTTTTAACAAAAGCCACTCGAACCGCCGAAACAGATCTTAGCAGTCCGTTCCTGGAGGTTCATTGTTT